>APFE030724810.1:0-33382 GCA_000404065.3 Pinus taeda
TTTAGTGACAAGGTCTCCTTACTTAGGTAAAGCCTTAGGGATACAAGGAAGGCTTCTTGCAACTCCAGTCTTTTGATATCTTCCTTTCAGCACAAGTATTGCCACAAGAGTCAGAACTAGCTTGCTCAAGCCATGGAGACAAGCTTTTATAGAGGAAAAGGAAGAGATAAGGTCAATCCCCCACAATAATGGATTTGGCTTCATCACTTGGAAACTTCCATGGAATGGTGGCAAACTACTTTCCATCCAAGGAGATTCGAAGCCAAACCATCCTCACTTAACTTGGAGTCAGTTTGGTGAATGAGTTGGATAGAACCTTCGGAGGTTTGATTAGTTCAAAACTTTGCCCAAAATGGTTGGCGTGATTGCGACTCTGGGACAGAGCGCTAATGGCACGCCCTTTCAATAGGATTTTCCCCATTGGCGCGGGCATAACACAGGACACCAACGCTAATGCAAAAAGGGTTGGTTTTAAGGGCAATGAGCAGGAGATGTCTTAAGGGCATATGAAGCTCATGTTTAGAGGGGAATAATGCAAGTGGTTTCAAGTCTTGTCACTTCTCACAAGTCCCGTAATGGGTCCTCCAAGATGCGGGAGAGGGGTAACAGGGACGGTGACAAACAGTGACAAATTACTGTGTAACACTTCCTTTGCATAAACTTAGAAGTTATGAACTTCCACAAACCTGACCTCAAGTTTTGAATTTTTGCAACACTAAATACTTTAACTACAACATTGTAAAAACCAGACTCCCTTAGTATGCCATTTTGTAGGAAGAAAATCTTCCCTCCAACTCATTGAAGAGTGGCTTATACAAAAATGGCCACTCAACATTTTAAGAAACCATGTCATGGGAAAGTAATGGATTGGTATTACCTTTGGGGCCATTTTTCCTACCTCTCCAGCTATTTGTTTGAACTTCTATTCAATCTGGTATTTGTCTCACTTGGATCACTAATTTTTACAAGTTATCCTTCATATTAGGCCCTTGATGATATAATGTTCAAATTATAATTTAGTTTCCAAGCATGTGAAACATTGTCCCTAGTGTAACTTCCCATGATGATATCATTGAGTTGAAAATGTAGATTTTAGATCACATGTTTGTAGAATGGTGAGAAAGAAAAACAATTGTTACTATGTTGCCACAGTAAACATTTTGAAATACACTACTTATTTTAATTAGCATAGATTCATCTTAACTAGGAGGAATAAATGAGAATAGCTCCATCCTAATCCAAAATCTTTAAGAAACCAAGGGTATGAATTTTTTTTTTATCCCTCTTAGTAATCAATAAACTAGAGGTTAATATAAATTTATGTAATTTAAAATAGATCCCTCTTCAAACATAATAGATATAAGATTATTTTAATTTATGTAATTATTTAAATATTGTAAATAAGATAGATAAACCTCAATCTTTTTGGATTGTCCTATACTATGAACAAACCATTTATAAATGTGATAAGGTGGAAAAAAATAGCATGTCTTTGTCTTAATTCCCTATCACACTCTTCTTGTTCAATAGATTCAATGTTACCACACATAATTTAATTTGGGTAACATACATTATGTTCCTTTCTTTTCTTTGCACAGTTGATATTCTCAACATGGAATGATAGATTAATCCATTTCAAACTTTCTTTACTCAACATCATTGTCAATTGGTGAATCAAAGGTTAAACACATTCTCAGTTTCATATCATATGATTGCAATACTTAATGCAGATTTTGTCTTGTGAAACCTCCTTGTCTAAGGTGCAATGTGCTACATCACTATTTTATAAATATATTTTGTTCCAACCTAAAAATGGCATCTGGAAAGAAAAAACTTGCATCTCAGTTAAAGGATGGTAGAGAACTAGACCATACATTGGTCGTTAAAGAATATGGTGTATCAATATGAAATTAGAAGTTGTTCTTTGTCCTTACTTGGAAATGGGCATACATGGGATTCTTTTAGTTTACATCCAATATCCTCCAGAAAAGGCAGAGTTGTGAGTACCCAAAGGTAGAATTGTGAGAATTGTGAGAATTGTGAGTACCTGAAGGAAGAATTGTGAGTGTATATTTAACTGCGAGAGTTGTGAGTACTTGAAGGAAAATTTGTGAGTGTGTAGTTAACACTATTTTCGCTAGTGTGTGATATTATAATTTGGCAAATATAATGAAACTAGAATGGGCTTAGTATCTAAAATGCATTTGTTTTTCCACTTCCATGTATATGATTAAAATTATTATATCCTAACAAATTACTAGCCTATTGGGATTTTTTAAACCTATTAGACACATACATGGAAGCAACAGAAGATGAATGATAAGCATGAGAGTATATCTATTATTAACAAATGATATACATTTATAGTACATTCATATGACCTTTGGTTTCGTATTCCAAGGTCTCTTGGACTTCCTTAGACTATTCAGCTTCCACACCAACCCTTATAGGATTAGGTGTCCACAATTCCACCCCCTTAATCCAAAGGGTTATGTATGAGTCCAAGAAGAGATTTGTAATACAAAATGTGCAAAAATGCATGGCAAAACTAGGCTAAATGTGCTCTTTGAAATGGTTGTATAAGGGAGGTGGTTGAATGATGACCACCAACACTGGAATCCTTAGTGAAGTCCCTAGAACTCTTCTATGTCGGTCATCAAGCTTAGGTCTTCTACTAGAGGAAGTTCTCCAGATGTTTTGAAGAGGGAAACCTTCAACCATGAAAGGGAGGTCTCACCCTGCATAAAAGGGAGAACCTCAACCTGAAAAGGGAGGTCTTAACCTATGATGGTTTAAGGATGACTAACAACTCTGGAATGCTTAATGCAATTCCTGGAACTCTTCCAAAACTGGAAAGAAGCTTAATTCTTCTACTAGAGGAAGTTTCCCCAATTATTTGAAGAGGTATCACCAACTGAAGGCATGCTCAGGGGCATATTTGTCTTTGGCTAAAACTCTGAATCTGGTATGGCAGGTTTTGGCTCAGGCTCGCTTGATGTGGCTTTGAAGCTTGTAGATGACCATCATTTCCCCCTTGTCAGATACAAGGTGAGAAGATGAAGAGATCTCAACTGCAAGACTTTTCAATATTCGAGAACAAATCTTGTTTTATGAGCAAAATATCTTCTTGGCTGTTGAAGCCCATTGCCAAGAAGTGATCCATCCAAGATGAATCTTTGTTCTTGCAGGATGTTTGTTTCTAAAGCATTTGTTTGAAGAATGATTGGTTTTATGACAGTGCTTACATGGATTAAGATCAAAACAATGATCGTTTATGTGGCTAACTTGGTCACAGTGTTGGTATTTCAAAATCTATTGTTGTTGCTATGGAAGAGAAACAGAATCTGGAACAGCTGAAGGTGAACTGTCATGAAGGAATCCAGCACTCTGAAACTGGATGGACTTTGATTAATCTAGAATATGAAAGGACACATCCTTGTCATATCCAAGACCCATTTTGTGCTTGTTGTGGACAAGCTCTTCCCAAGGTCTAATGACCAACTTGGGAAGTGCATACTGAATTTCTTCATCTGCATATATAACTGCTACTTCATTAGGTACTAAATCTGAATGAACTTCAACAATATGGGAGTTTATCTCAATGTTATGAATAGAATGATGCTTTCCATGTTGTATCTCTTCTTGTTGTAGCTTTGTCTCAAGCTGCAAAAACTCAATATTCTCTTGTACATTTTGGAGACAAATTTTAATATTGGAAAGAGAGGTTTTCTTGATCTTAATCATCTCAACAACTATGGAATGTATTAAATTATTCAGTAGTTTCAATACATCATCCATTCAATCCATTTCAAACCAATATAATGATGTTATCTTCAACTACAAATTGTCCTATAAAATGATAAATAACTACAACTATTAGATGAGTAGAAGGATACTAATATCACCAAATCATTGTAGCAGATAGCGCAATATCAATTTCAACGTAGCAAATGACTCACTACTACAATGTACTTCTCAAATTATTCAAACTACTCACACTGTGAAAAAGAGAGTCAATCTTTGACTTTCTTTGCAAATGAAATTTGTCGAAAGTTCTAGTAGAGCCTAGTTTGTCTTATCATGATACCAAAGACAATAAATTCCAAGGAAGTTGGATCGAACCCTGCGAACTGATTTCTCATCGTCAAACTAAAGCTTCAAAAGAATCAAGTACCCTCACCCAGTGCTAGAATCAGGAAAATTCTGAAATGATCAATGAAGAATCTTTAATGCAATGATTTGTCAAGCCCCTTTTTGGAAGGTCAAAATTCAATAATTATTCAAATTTAACATTTGTTTGCAAAGTAATGGCGTCATTAGTTTCAAATCCTCAACCAGCCATAGCCCCTGGATTTTTCCCCTTGGTAAATGCAGCACAAGGGATACAATTTAGATGCAGAGTGCTTGAGAATGCAAATGCAAGAGGTCGTTGTTGGTAATTATAGAGTGTTCATTACTGTAGTTGATGCATTGCAGTCAGTTAGGGAAGAAGTGAGTTCAATTGACAAACATTTGGAATCATTGATATCAGAAGTGCCAAGGCTTACTAGTGGATGTAGTGAGTTTATGGACTCAGCTCAGCAAATATTAGAGAAGCAAAGGTTAAACCGTACTCTTCTAGCAAATCATAGTACACTACCTGATTTACTTGAAATTCCTTAGCTTATGGACAAGTGTGTATGAAATGGAAATTATGATGAGGCTTTTGACTTAGAATCTTTTGTCCTGGAGTTAGCAACAATGCATTCGAAATTTCTTGTGATTCAATCATTAGCAGAAGAAGTTAGGCAAACAACACAATCTATGCTATCATAGATTTTTTAGAGACATAGAGCAAATATTCAATTGTTGGAATGTCTTCGAGTGATTGGATACCTTTGTCGTTTAGGAGTATTTAATAGGCATGAAATGCACTTATAGTTCTTGAAATGCAGATAAGCATGCTTGCAACTATCATTGACGATTTGGACCAAGGGAATGTATATGAGTTCTTAAAACAAATGGCATATTTCCACAGAGTGCATCTTTTTAATGTTGTTACACAATACCGGGCTATATTTGTTGATGACACATCTGGGAATGAAGAGAACTATGATGGTGGTCTGCTTTTAGTTGGGCTATGCACATGATATCTTCACATTTAAATACACTTCAAACTATGTTACCAAAAATAATTGAAGGTGTATCATTAGCAATTATTCTTGAGTAATGCATGTACTGTGCAATGAGCCTTGGTTGGGTTGGATTAGATTTCCGAGGTCTGCTTCCTTCCCTTTTTGAAGCCTCAATGCATAATTTATTTGTGCATAATATGCCTGCTACAGTTGAAAATTTTCAGCTTTCTTTGTGAACTGGTAGCAAGGAGGATAAAAATACAACGTTTAGGAGTAGTGTGTTGTATGACTCATTGCGGTAGGTCAACCAAAAGGTGTTGTGGGAGTGCAGTGAGGAGTTACCTATGTCCGAAGATATTGAAGAAGCCGAGTGTGGTACGTCAAGGGAACAGAGCATATTCCATCGATATGTCTTCGTTGCTCAGACTTCCACCTCTATTAACCACCAGTTAGACTTCCTCAACTCGTTCTAGTGATATTCCTTATCGTAGAGCCATGGGAATATTCATCTCACTGCTCCCACCATTCTTGTCTTATATATGTTCATTGAAAATGAGTGGCGCAGCGGAATCGAACACGAAGCCTATTGATCCACGCAAACCCCCAAAGGTGACTCCCAAATATCTTTGTATAATAAGGTAGAGAATACGAGGCAAGAGGTAGGCAGTCAGTCTCACTCCCCGACTCATTTCTTCTCAACCACCAGGTTGAACAACTACTATTGCATCAGATTCAAACACCGGGCGGCTTGTTTATCAGCCAAGCATTTAATCAAAATACAATAACAACTAAGCCTATGTTGTCAGAATGCACATCACTGTTAGGACCAGCCTATTTCATGATGAGGGAGTGTTAGTGTAGCAGAGTCTTAGAACAATCATAGAAGGCGTTAAATGTGTAAAGAATGTGGTAGAGGCGTTTTTTCTATTTGAGACCCTGGATAGAGAACCCAACATGAATCTTGCTGAGAGGTCATCCTGACAGTGCATAGCATGAAATAGGAATGCACACAATAATGACAGTTCTATCCGCAGGAATGAAGAACTGACATGCATAGAAGACACAACTAGTGGCTCAAATGTGAGCAGGGCAGAAATTCGCCTGAAGCTCTGATACTATGTTAGACACATACGTGGCAGTAACAGAAGATGAATGATAAGCATGAGAGTATATCTATTATTAACAAATGATATACATTTATAGTACATTCATATTACATTTGGTTTCGTATTCTAAGGTCTCTTGGACTTCCTTAGACTATTCAGCTTCCACACCAACCCTTATAGGATTAGGTGTCCAATAGAAATAAATGTTGTAAACTTCATAAGATAGAATTAATAATAATAAAAATGACATTGTTCTAGGGTAATTTTTTAAGAATGGGATTTACTTCTTTCACAAAGAAACATTTTGAGTTTAATTAGTCAGTTGTGGCTCACTCTGATGAATTCATAGTTGAAGGACCATCAACTTGTCCCTACAAAGGATTTCTTCCAATTTAGGTAACAAACAAAATGGTGTATTCGGGAGAAATCCATTCCAAAAAAGGTCCCAGACAACTTTACTCCTCCATTACTATATTACAATTCTAAGTCTTTTTTCTATCTCGTGTGTGAACTTTGAAGTTCCATTGCACCTTGTATCCTTGAATTTGCACTCAACCAACATGAATTTCCTCTCCATGATAGGAAATAGTGCCCTTTGTTGCATGTGAGTGAGATAATACATCACATGTTGCACCCCTTTCTTCTGCATACTTACAAACAAATGCTAACATGAAGGAAATGAAAGACAAGAAACTTAACCAATTTTTCTTCAAAGGGTAACATCATAACCATACCCTTCTTTTGGAACCTTGAGTCCTGTACACCTTATTGTCACAATGAAAGCCACGATAGGTATGTGGAGGATGAAGACGGTGGGTGCATTTTTTGCCTCTTCGTCTTTTATTCTTTTCAGCAATTATGTGCAATGTAGTGCCCACTGGATGTTGTCAATTCCCTTCATCTATCCCATGCTTTTAAGCATCATGGATACTAGGAATAAACAACTATGTTTTACTATGAAAGATAAGAAACTGATCCAATTTTTCTTCACAGGGTAACATCACAACCATACCCTTTTGGCACCTTGAATCTTGTACATCTTATTGTCACAACGAAATCCATGATGTAGATGTAGGGGATGAAGAAAGTGGGTGCAATTTTTTTCTCTTCATCTTTTATTCTTTTCATCAAGTATGTGCAACGTAGTACCCACTACATGGTGTCAATTCCCTTTAGTTATCCCATGCTTTTAAGCATCATGGACATTACGTGGATCTTGGGACTAGACAACTTTGTTTTATTTTGCTTCAATTTTTTGAGAAATGATGTTAGCGATACTTGTTGCTTTATCATTGCATATTTTATTTTTGAATCCAAACTCTCAGATATTTTTGAGTCACCCTTCGAGTTTCATGCCCTTTATGTGGCTTTAGAGGTTATCTGCAGTTTCCTAGATGCACACACCACGAAACTGGAAACTGATGCATATCCAAATTTATATAGACTTACATCTAAGGTAAATTTTGTCTAACATATCTCTATGTTTGGTGGTTCTTACAATACTTTGCATCTCATATAACATTTTTGTTACTTTTCATTTCCAATCATAAAACAAAGAGCCATTCACCTTATCCGGAGGTGTCCCTTTGTTTGGAAATTATGATTGCCACAAATTTAAGAATTTGTGACTTCTTTTCACCTTAATAACCATACACAATAATAGTTATTCAATGGTCATAATATATCTACCATATATTGGATCCAAGATACCTATGTAGATTTATGTTGTCTCTGGGTTGAGCCAACCCAATATCATCCAGTTGGCACCTTTTAAAAAGTTAATACCTTGGATGCCAATTATAACAAAGGCTGAAGCATCATGGACACAAGTAGATGAAGGAATTTGATATATGATGAAATGTGTATATTATAGTGAACATTTGCATCATTTTCCATGCTTTAATTTTCTTTCTATGAATTATAGAAAATAATACAAGCATGAATTTTGAAAATGCTTTAAAACTGGAAGTTATTTAGGTTCTAAAAGAGAAATTTTCAAACACCCTCAAAGTGATAAACTAATGCAGAACAAAAAGGTTCCTTTTAACCCAATTATTGATATGTTATTTATGCTTAATGACGAGTATTACTGGCAGACTTTGTTCCAATTTTTTATATTGGTGGATGTAGTTTGATGTAGAGCTTGTCCTCTATTTGTCGCACACAGAAGTAGGCGTACAAACTTTTTTTATTCATTGCCTTCTTTCAAGTGGCCTTGTTAGATCCTTTGGGGGTAATTTTGAATGCCATACATCATGCTATAAGCAAAAAAAAATTATAAGCAGCCAATGTGGACCTCCCAAAGTTGAGTAATCTAGTTGGAGGGTGAGTTATTAGCATGACAACCATTATCCTAGGACAATTTCCTGAAACCTTCATTTCTAATAACCATTGCCTTAGGACAATTTCCTAAAACTGTCATTTTTAATACTTGGTCGCATGTACAAATCATGTTTTCCTATGTGTTGGAATCTCTCTCCCTTTATTGTCCATTGTTGGTATTCACTTTAGTGTCAATTAATTCACATGTCAGAGTTCAAATGAAGTTCTCAATTTCATTTTTTAACATGTTCTATACATCTTGCATTTGTTTTTTTATGTTGGATGATGAAAGGTGGACCTAAAATATTGAAAAGGATACATGTTTCTTCCACTTTTTCCTGTTGGTCGATGTAGTTTGATGAGGGTGTTGAAGCTTTGATGGCTAATCCACTTATGCCCATGTCAGTAGAGCTTGTCCTCTATTTGTCACACACAGAAGTAGGTGGATGGACTATTGCTATTCACTGCCTTCTTTCAAGTGAAATTGTTAGATCCTTTGAGGGTAATTTTGAGTGCCATACATCATGCTATGAGGAAAAAAAATTATAAGCAACCAATGTGGACCTCCCAAACCATTGTGAGGATTTGGATCGTAATATGCATGGAGTTACCTTTGAGCATTAAACTTAGGCAACTTGAAATCAATATCTTGCTAATATGTTGAAATTTTTTTGGAAATTTAAACATCCCAACACGTTAAACATTAGATCATTGTCATTTTTCAAACAAGAATAAACCATAAGAGGGATTTGTAGACCTTAACCCAAGTGAATTGTAATAAATATTTCTACCTCTCCCTCAAGCTCACATGTATAAAAAAAAATTGTGAAGTCTTGTAGAAATATTGTCTCCTTTATGCCAAGATTGATTATACTAAGCCTGCAAGGTTGTTAGATTCATCTTACCAAAAGGAATTATTGTTTTATAGAATAATTTGAGCAGAAACAACAAAGGTGAAATGCAATTGTCACAATGAAAGCCATGATGTGGATGCAGAGGATGAAGACGATGTGTGCAATTTTTGTCTCTTCATGTTTTATTCTTTTTGTATTATGTAGTGAAATTAAGTAATGTAAAGATATAATAAAATGGTTTATGTAATAAAATATTTCTAATGCTTTCAATGCAAACCATTCATGATTCACTTCAATTTTTCTTTCAATTTACCTATTGGTGGCACCATGGCAACAATGTACCCCTTTACCACAACATAACGCACACTATTATTGGTTTTTGCAGTTGGCAAATACATACTAAAGACATTCTGAAGAAGACATTGTCAATGAGAATATTTATGAAAAAACAGATATTGATGAGATTCCTTAAACTATCATCATTCCTAATTGTTGTAGCTCAATTCTGCAAAGTTTAAATTTCAAAGTTTTTCTCACACAAATGCCAGTAAATAAACAAAATTGCATTAAAAAATTACTTCTATCTTCTCTGCTACCTTGTTACAACATTTCCTTTGTGACATGTGGTGCAATTGCTAGCTATTATCTTAAGCTTAATTAAAATTTCAACATAATTTAACTAATATACAAAATGACTTATTCATAAACTTCATAAAAAAATCTCATAACCTTTAATTATTAATCCATTTATAAATTATAGTGTTTACTTCTTGATTTATTTATTTATAATTTTTAAATTTCACTTATAAATTGAGATGGACATTTTGATATATATTATTTACTACTAGCATAGATCCATCTTAAGCATTGATCTAACATGAGAGGGATATTTCCATTGTAAATTTGAAATTTGATTCGTCAATTCGTTTTTTTTAAATTGTTCAACACTGGGAAGTATCTTTGAAAAATTAAAGATAAATCGATTTTTTCTAGATGAAAATAAAAGTTAGTTAATGTGGGAAAAATAGATTTGAACAAAAGTCACTTTTCTTAAGAAAGTTGATGGAAAACATTGCCTAAGACTATTCATTTTATTGAGCTTGGTACAGTTTTATTACACACCTAAGGAGAAATAAAGAGAAGTTATATAGATTTTTATAATAAGCCTCCAAAGAAGATAAATGAAAATGAAGAGAAACTATATATATTTGTGAACTGATTTATGATACTAAATTGTTTAGTGGATTTATGATGGTTTTTTCCATATTTTTTCCTTTTAAAGTTATTTTGATTAGGTTATAAATTTGATTCATCAAATAAGTTTATTTTAATGACCATTTTCTTTTTCAATTCACATTTTATTTTTTATTTTTTATCAAAAATTTAAATATAATGTTATAGATGTATATGCTTTATATTATTGTAAAATTATGAACCTTGTTCACTATTAATATCAAACTAACCAATGGTTTGGTGCAATTATGTATAGTCACTATTTACTTAATTTCAAAAATTTTATTAATTTCTTGAAAAGTTTTCAAGTAGCTTGGTTTACAATAATTTATAATGTATTTTGAAAAGTAACCAGCCTAGATTCATCTTAACTCCTACAGAGAGAGGGATCAAAGTTATTTTCACTCTAAAATAGGTTTGCATCTCAAGAGATTTGTTCCCTCTTGGGGCTTGGTAGATTTGGATTTAGTAAGGATCTAGGCTTATTTAATTTCCTCATTTAGATAGACTATATTACACATGAATACCATGGGTCAATACAAACAATTATTTTATTATTAAGTTTATACAAATTCAAAGCTGGTACATAAAGCAAATCAGGGAAGATTCATTCACTACCTTAACTTCAATGACTCGAGTACATTTTGGATAGATTTTCATAATCTAGAAGCTTTGTGTGGCATGTCAATTCATTTTCCAAAATTTTCATATTACAAAAAACTATTAACAGTTGTAGTAGACCTTGTGAACTAAAATGCATAAACATATGATTTGCATATCTACGTGTAATTTTTCCATTTTAATTTTAATTTGTAATATGAATATGCAATCCTATGATGAATATAAATATTTTCAAAATTGCATTGGAACATAATTTATAAAACCTTCTCATTTATGGTGTTTATTTGCAGATAATTGGGGAACTCCCTTCTTGACTAGCTCATCGTAACTAACAGCCTTTAATCACTTTGTCCCCACCTTTTGGAAGAGTTTGTCCATTGTTATGGACCTCTGGGTTGCACCTTCTTCCATGGATATCAGTTTCCACTTGATAGACTCTTTGAAGCAGAAAAAATCTTAGTTCTCTCATGCAAAGTCCAATTCCTTTGAGCGATTGATTGTTCTCAAACAGATATCCTATGATGCTTGCAAGAAGTTCCATCACTAGGAATTGTGGATCAATGGTAGCTCTAAAGATATTTGAGAGTGTCGTTGTGTCTCAGGGTTCCTTAGGAAATATCCATGAGGGCCTCTCACTCTGATCTCCACCTTCTTCCTCTATTATGGTTTTTTCATTTTTCTACCAATTATCTAATTTCTCTTTAACAGGGAAGGGATGGAAATGTTTGAAGACATTTTCATGGATATTGAATTTATTGTGCCTTACAACTTCTTTTATCAAAATACCTAGCCACTTTGTCAAATTTTAACAAAATTCATGGTTGATTTCCATTTTGGCATTTAGAAGTGTTTCTCCCACTTGTTGATTTTTATTCTAAGTCCGAGTTAGGCTCATTTTCCATTACACAAGGCTTATAATACTGTGATTTCTAACCCCTTTCCTCTTTTACATTAGAATTGCTTCTACGTCCTAGAGGCAATCTTGAAATCTAGATTTTCAAAGGAAATTTCCTTATTTTAACTCTCATAATTTTTTTTAGATATTTTATTGAAAGAAAGTATTCAACGTTGTTACCCATGTGTTGTAACTGGGAAATTGTTTTGCGTGCTTTACATAAATGATATTCAATTTGAGAAATGTAATATGTTTTTTAGTATTTTTCTAAGTTTCTTCAAGGCATTCAGAGTTGAGTTTCCAAAACTTGGCATGATGATTTTATGACATTCTATTTGTCTCCTTCCCTGAGTATTTCTTGAATAGTTATTGATTACATTGTTTCTCTTCTTATAGGAGGGTTTGGCATGATTGGAAAGGAAGAAAAAATTTGACACCAAGGAAAGACAATCTACCCTTAATAATTTAGAAGAGCACCAACAAAACCAAGCAAGTTTGAATATACGGCAGTATGAGGATATTGAATCATATGAAGAGGAAGTTCCTGCCACTCAAAAAGGTGATCGTCGGTAGGGTTTTGGAACCTAGAGTAGTAGTATAGCTTTGTATAACTAGTCGTTTTTATCATCCGGATTGATGGTGTTGGCTTGCCCTTTCAATCATATAGCTTGGTTTGTTTTGATCATTTTAATTTATAGATGTAGTGTGTTATTTTTGGGATTGAAGTCTAATAATCTTCTCTAATTATGGGGGAAAGTTGGTTGAGATTCTGTTGGAAATCGAACTAACTCAGCCGATAGACAAGTCACCTACTTTTCACATTGTGAACATTTATTTTTATAAAGCATGAATAAAGTAAATGTACATTTTCTGGCTTTAAATTACGCATTCTCTACCTTGTTATTTTTAATTCAAATTATCATAGTTGTGCATTGTAGGGAGCTCTTGCAACTTCCTATTTTTTATGTTTGTTGAGATGCTTGCTTTTCCTCCTTTCTCAATAGAAATGTAATATGGATTAGGTTCAATCTAATGTGAATTATTAAATGCCACAACATAGGCTTTGCCATGTTCAAGCCTTCCCTTCGTCATTGTGTGAAATTTAATGGGTAGTAATTAAATGGCTTTAGGTGTAACTAGACCATAATTTAAGAGGTCCTACTCTTCCGAAACTAATGGTTATATTTATCGATAAGTCTGCATAGCCATAAGTCCTCATAGCCTCATAGTTTGTGTGGTCTTTAAGCAACAAAAGAGGCATCAAAGTTATGGCAGAGCCAGTTGCATTTGCATAATGGTGTTCATGTTAACTTTACATATGCAAATGCATATATTTTTTATAACCAAAAATTCATAGGTGCGATTTGGTGTTCCTTGATCTATGGAGTAAGTGAGAATAAGTCGGAGACGAACCGTTATTGTTAATGTTATTTCTTAGAATTGTTCACCCATCTGTGTATGATCCTATAGTGTACAAATTCTATTCATTTTTATTTTCAATAAAGTGAGTTTATGGATTGTGTTTACACTTCAATCATATCCTTAATGCTACTCTTTCCTACAATATTGCCTTACGACATTTAATTAAATATTATATATAAATATTACTTGCTAAACCCTCTAAGCTAGATGACCTTCCTTAAGATAAATGGGTGGACCAAAGAATAACCTTAACATTAAATCATCTAGTTCCCTAATGACAAATTTGAGTTCTAGAACTTGAGTTTGAAACATACTAAACCATTCATTTTTAGTAGCTGGATTTGGTTGTGTTAAAGTAGCTTTTGAGAATCATTTAGTTCCCTAATGACAAATTCGAGTTCTAGAACTTGAGTTTGTAACTTACTAAACCATTCATTTTTAGTAGCATTTGATAAAAGGGTAGTTTGGTTATGATTTTGTACTTTATATTTAATATGTTAATTTTTTGCCATCGAGCCATGGTTGTACTTTATATTTATCCAATTTATAGTTTTTTGTTTCTTAAACTTTCTTTTATAAATTAAGATACCAAGATAAATAATTGTCAAGTGAAATTATCTCACATTAGTTTAACATTTTATATTTTTATATTTATATATGTTTTAGTTTTAATATTTATCCAATTTATAATTTTTTTGTTAAATTTTCTTTTATAAATTAAGATACCAAGATAATAATTGTCAAGTGAAATTATTTGACATTAGTTAACATTTTATATTTATATTTATATATGTTTTAATTTGAATAGTTGTCAACTAAATCCATTAACTCTGGATCTATCTCTGGAGAGGGACCAAAGTCTCAATCGCAAATCTTGTAGAAGGAATCAATCTCAATCTCCTCAAATTTTGCACTAAAACCTTTATTCAAAATTTTGCACCTCAAGAGATTTGATCCTCTAAGAACTCGATACATATAGAGTTAGAGATGTATCTAGGCCTAATTTAATTATTAATTATTATAATTTTTAATTAATTTTTAATTTTTTAAATTATTTTCTATTTTTATGTAATTTTATTGAGTCAAAATGTTTTAACTAATACATTTTTTAAATTTTTTCAATGCAATTTGACCAAGTAATTTTTTTAATTTGTTATATTGTAAGTATCAAGTTTTTAATTTATAGCTACTATTTATGTCTTATATATTTTAATATGATATAAGGTTTAGATATATGTTAAAAGTGATTATAATCTTTTTGCTTTTAGATTTAATTAGAAACATTGACACAAAAATGTTATAAAACTAAATTCAAATAAAATGTTTATAAAAAAATTGATTGTGAAATGAGATGGTATTTATGAAATGTGGTATTGATGAACTATGGTATTGTGGTAAAACCTATTTTCAAGTTGATAATATATATTAAAAAGTGGGTGTGAATATCTATGGTTAAAAATACTACTATATTATAAGTTTTAAAATTTTTATGTCCTCGATAATTAAATTTAAATATGGTTATAGTATCATTATTTAAATTCAATCTTAATTTATAATAAATTGAACTTTATTATTTTTATTACAAACACTACAATATCTCTCCATAATGGGTTCTATATTACTTATTTTTATTATTATTTAATTGAACTGACATGTAAATGTTTACAAATTCTTACTAGGTTGTAGAGCTTGACCCAATTAAAAGAAATGAAGTCAACATTCCATTTAATTATTTATTTTTATTTAAAATTGTTGACAAACTTTCATACATTACTCTTACACAGCTCCCTTATACTCAACTGCAACTTCCCCATACTAAGTTGTAGTAAAGTGCCTATCAATGCAATTATAATTACTATTAAAAACAGTGTTCCTTGTTCTGTTTTGATTACTATTATGAAAAAAGTTTAAAAAACAATAATAATGAAAATTATAACAATAATGATAACAAAAAACAAAATTAAGACCTATTACCTATATTAATCCTGGATAATATAACAATAAAATAAATCAGCTAACTATATTAACCATTAATCTTTCAGTAATAATCATATTTCTGTGAATTAATCACATAGAATGTAAAGAGAAGTTATTTTCTTCTTTTGAAGTTCAAATCTAGCTTGACCATAAAAAAATTAGATTGACCAGAAGTAGTTCCAAACAACTCTTAGTTATTGGATTGAAGTTACACATTTCAACTCCAGCTCTTAGTTATTGGATTGAAGTTACAGATTTTAGCTCCTTTGCATGCTCTTCATTACTTATTTGGAACACATCCCAAAGGTTTGTGAGGAGCATTTCACGTTTCCAATCAAGATTGTTTTGAAGATAAAGTGCCTCAAGTACAGAATGATAAGCCAGTAGCTGTATCTATTTTAAAGTTCCCTTTCCTCTTATTACAGGGGCATCATACTGATCTAATAATGAGATCTTAAACAATTATTAAGGTATTACAAACTCATGTGCATGGATTTGCCTATGTTACTTTGTGCAATGGATCGATAAGATTGCGAAATACATAGACAATGAAGCAGTTAAAGAACATAATAGACAAACACACAAGAACACAACAAGTTTAATAAGGAGTTCACCCAACACTCCTGGGTTACGTCTCTTGGTCCAGCCTTCAGTGGTGACCTCTCTATTATGTCTTCAGAAGCAGAGTTTTTACAAAAAGTGAGCTCAATTTGAGTCTCACACAACAGATACAAAACAACAAGGCTTTACTTGGATCCCACTAGTCTTCCTAAGTACACAGGATCTCCTCACTGACTCTCTGTCTCTGTTTTCTCTCTGTCTCAGCACTGCTTGTCTATGTTTTCTGTCTTTTGTGGATTTAAAGCCAATTGGCACTGTCTGTTCGTTTCCTCTTCTTGGGTTCTCTAGCTCCCGGCCTCTGTCTGCTCAAATCCCCTTCTGAGTGTTAGCAATCATTGCATAACATCTTTAGCGAAGGTGGCCACCTATTCTGCAACGAAAGGGACCATCGGGCCTTTGAAATCCCCAAAAACAGTGTTTTCTGTTTACACCAAGAAACATTGTAAAACACGGGAAAATCCACCAAAACATTGTTCATCGAACTTCAAATATTTAAAAATCCACACTATATTCCTATCGGGTCCGCCGTTATATCGTGATCACATCTCCACAGTTGATCTGAGGGATCTTGATCGAAAGGCTGAGATTCATTTCGGGCGGCTCATTTGTATGGGGGTTAACCGCCCAAAAAGGGTGGTTCTCTCTCTCCAGGGCTTGGACACGTGGCAACCAATGTATGGGCTCGGGCAGAGCACAACCAAAACCTCTTACCGCCTTCGGTCCTCCAGAAACCCTGCTTGTTTCGTGGTTTTCTTTTATATTTATAAATACATTAAAACATGAAAATCCCACGCATATTGGACTTGAAATAATATGTATTTGCATTAACAAACTCTTTCGGGTCTAGTTTTATCACTTGGTGCATTTTGTTTTGTTTTTTGTTTATTTAACGAAAATGCGATTTACATTGAAAAAACCCTTTTTCTGGACTTGAAAATATATCAAATATCGTTTATAATTTTATCGGGTCCGATTCATCACATTCGCATTTATTATCAGCCCTACTCCTTTTCTTTGCTCCGATGCGATATTGCAATATCGCAATCGCATGTCGCCGATCATCCAGGCCACGATTAAGATATATATATATATATAATATATATATATTATATATATTATATATTATAATATATATATATATATATATTATATATATATATATATATATATATATATATATATATATATATATATATTATATATATATATATATATCAGTGATGCAATAGCGTGATTAAATCTAGACCGTTGATCTACACACATAGATCAACGGCTCTTGTTTAGTCGCGTTGATCGTTGTTGCGCTTCCCATATAGCTGCCTCCAATAAGCTCTGCCTACCTTCGCCGATTGCGATATGTCGATTGGATTTGGACCATTGATCGGCCAGATCCGACAGCTCTCGTGCAAAATAGTTTTAAGTCGTCAATACTTCGTTTTTCAATGCTTTCTCTATGTTTTTGCCTCCCGATAGTGTTATCCTACTTTTCCAAAATTTCTTCTGATGCGATAGTTTTGAATGTTTGTTTTGGATCACGCCTTCCCACTAGAAAAATTTTTGGACCACCAAAAGTTGGTTTTTAAGCATCAATCAAGTGAGGATACAGCTTCCTCACTTGTCCAATCTCTATCCATCTTGCATTGCTTGGTTTTGAACCTTTGAGTCTGATTCTGAGGTACTCAACATCCCCTCTGTGCATAGTTCTCACGTTCTTGTCCAGAACTGTATCTTCCTGGAACTTATTGAGATATTTAGGCAACAGACCATCAATAGAAGGCAGCTGACTTTTCTCTTTTGGATCTTCAATTAATGAAGGTTCAAACAGTCTCAAGTTCTCTACATTAACTACTGACTAGATGTGCATGTAAGCTCGCAAATCAAGGTGAAAAGCATTCTCACCAATTTTCTCAAGTATCTTGAAAGGCCCATACCTTATTGGTTTCAGCTTTTTACCTTCACCGTGCATTCTATCTTTGCTGACGTATAGCCAAACTTGATCACTAACTTGGAAGCTATGCTCAATTCGATGCTTATCATGCCTTGCCTTGTACTTGGCCTGGCTTCTCTCCAGTTATTCCTGCACTGGCTGGTGAATTTATTGGATCTATTCAATGAACTTGGTTGCTTTGTCCACATCACTATGTCCATTAATTGATGTCTTTTTCAAAGACAAAATCCAAGGGAGACCCTAGTATAAAACCAAAGTAAGTCTCAGAAGGAGATCTTTGTGTAGAAGAGTGTTTAGCACGGTTGTAAGCATGCTGCACATAACATAAATGTTCATCCCAAAGTTTGGGATGCTTGCTGCAATAACCCCGAAGAAACTGGATCAATGTCCTGTTGACCACCTCTGTTTGGCCATTTGTTTGTGGATGAAAGGATGTGCTCTTCTTCAGTCTGGTGCCCATCAATTCCCACAGACTTGAACAAAATTTCCCAACAAATCGAGAATCTTGATCAGATACAATGGAAGTGGGTAACCCAAAATGAACCCATATATGCTGAAAGAGCAACTTTGTTGTTTGTTCAGTTGTAATTTGCTTGTTACAAGGTATTAAAATACACATTTTGCTGAACCTGTCCACAATAACATATAAATAATCATGACCATTTCTAAATTTTGGCAATCCCCCAACAAAGTCCATGGAAACACTTTCCCAAGGACGAGAAGTAACTGGAAGTGGAGTGTACAAGCCTAGTTTTCTATTGTTGGGCTTGCTTTTAGCACACATGGTACACCCTTTAATATATCTAGAAATTGTTTCATGCATTCTTGGCTAATAACAGAACCTTTGCAGCTGTGCAACTGTTTTACTCACACCAAAATGACCTGATAATAGAGAAGTGTGTGGTTCTCGGATTATGTTGACTCTTTCAGTTTGAGGAATGCATAACTTTCCCAAATGATACAAGAGTTGGTCTTTAACATGATAATCCAATTCTTCTACTTTTTTGCCATGACTTAAAGTTGCATATACATCTTTAAAATATACATATTGAGCATATTGTTCAATGTAGCTTTCATGCAATACTGAATTATGCTTTAAGTATAGTAGATGCGTTTATGATTGATCTGGATAGCATATATGCAACTTTATTGCGTATGCCCTTCTTATATCTGATGACAAGATGAAAATGTTGTAGAAAACCTATCCACCTATAGTGTCTTGATTGCTGCAATTTAGTTTGTGAGCGCAAATATTGAAGTGGTTGATGATCTGTATGTATAATTGTTTCCTTTCCCAATAGGTAATGTTTCCAATTTTTCACACTTTGAACTAATGCATACAATTCTTTATCATATGGGGGATAATTAACTACTGCAGAATTAAATGTCTCAGAATGATAACATATGGGTTTACTATGTTGCATCAACATTGATCCCACGACATAGTCACTAGCATCTATTTCAATCTCAAATGGTCTTTGAAGATCTGGCAATGCTAGTACTGGTGCTTTACTAATTTTTTCTTTCAAAGTGTCAAAGGATTTCTGCTATTTGCCTCTCCATTGAAACACCTTGTTCAATCATATCAAAGCATGTAAGGGAGCTGCAATCAAGGAAAAGTTAGCAATAAACTTTCTCCAATATTGTGTTGCTCCTAGGAAGCTCCTAACTTCTATAGCAGATTTGGGTTTAGGTCAGTTCACAATGACTTCAACCTTAGAGGGATCAATCTTCAATTCACCACCCCCTACAATGTGACCCAAATAATTTAAATATGTTTTGCCAAATTCACATTTTGACAATTTCACATAGAGATTTTCCCTTTTCAAAACATCTAAATTCTGTTTCACATGCTTCAAATGTTCTTCCCATGTTTTACTGAAAACAAGAATGTCATCCAAATATACAATTACAAAATCATCAATAAAAGGTCAAAGTACATCATTCATAACTCTCATGAAAGTGGCAGGAGCATTAGTTAAGCCAAAAGGCACAACTAGCCATTCATACAGCCCTTGCTTTGTTTTGAAAGTAGTCTTCCATGCATCTTGTTCTGCAACTCTAACCTAATGGTAGCCACTATGAAAGTCCAACTTGGAAAAGTAAACAACTTCTTTCAGCTGATCTAATAGATCATCAATGTGAGGAAGAGGATAACGATTCTTGATCATTATTTTATTGAGTGTTCTGTAATCAATGCACATCCTCCACGAACCATCTTTCTTTCTCACCAACACAATTGGAGATCAACATGGTGATGTGATTAGTCTTATGAACCCTTTATCGAGCACCTCCTGTACCTGCTTCTTGATCTCTACACTCTCTAAAGTGGATAACTTGTACATTCGATGTTAGGCAATGGAGCATCTTGTTGCAAATGATTATCATGTACTATTTCCCTTTTGGGTGGCAAACCTTTAGGTTCTTGAAATCGTATGTCATATTTTGAAACAACTTTTTCTAAATCAACTTTTTGTTTAACATCACAGCCTTCAAATGCATTGGTTTTATCAGGGCTCTTTTCCTTTACAACCATTAGTAAAAATTGCTTGCACGAATTTACAATTCTTTTCATCTGCCCTGAGTTAATGAGAGTGTAGTTATTTTTGACCTGATGATCTCTTACAATATATTCTATTCCATATTTGGTGAGTTGATACTTATTTTTAGCTCTATAGAAAATGGCTTTTCTATCATACAAGTAAGGACTTCCTAAAACAATACCACATATATCAAAGGGAACTAATCTAACTCAACCTCATCTACAAATGTTGACCCAAAAGCAAACCTAAGTTTACATTGTCTAATCACTTGTAGCTTTACTTTATCACATACCAAACCTAATGGATATGGCTTCTTGTGAGGTGTGGTTAGTAGTTCCAACTTCTTTACAATTTCTTAAGAAATCAAGTTTTCTTGTGAACCACTATCAAATAAAGTATCAATCTTTTGATGCTTGGAAATAACTCTAATATGAAAAAGCTCACGTCTTTTCCTCTCATTTTCTTCATTACCAATAGATCGTACATAATTACTAGTAAATGCTTCAGAATTTTTACCTTTTATACCTGTCGCTGTGGCTATTGTTTCATCAACTTAGTCTGACCCCAAATCTTTTTGAATAGCATCATCAGTCTTCTTTTTCTTGCCAGCAAACTTCTTTGGTTTCAGCTCTAGATGCAAAGACCAACAATGTTCATCATCATGCCCATCCTTCTTGCAATAAGTGCATGAAGGTTTGTCTTTTTGTATAGCATTTGCCTTCCTCTCTTTCCAGTTTTGCTTCTTATTTTCCTTGTTCTTACTTGCATTGGGTTTTGATGATCCCCTAATCTTTGGGTTCACTTTCTTGCCTCTAGCCTCTAGATGTGTAACCTGAACTGATATCTCATCTATGCTAGTAGTGTTAAACATGATAATGGTGTGCCTCAAATAGCTATGCAGACCACCTATATACTTCAACACAGTTTCAGGTGAGTCTAGAGAAATGCCTAGAATTAAAGCTCTTTTTCTAAATTCCTGGGTATAGATTTGTACACTTTGGCCCATTAATTAGCAAAGAGTTTTCCAACTTATCATCGCTTGTTACATATAAGCTAGTGGATAGAACTGTTTCTTAAGGGCAGAAACAAATTCACTCCAGGTAGAAAGAATTTTACCATGATTCTTCAAATTGTCTTGTGTTCTGCCTTCCCACCACACTAGGGCAGTTCCTCCAAGGCGAAGGCTAGCCAGCTGAATTTTACTCCTTTCTAAATCAGTGTTTTATAACTTGCAATACACATAAATCTGTCTAATCCAATTATCTAGTTTTTCTACATTTAATTCTCCATCATAGTGTTAGCACCTAAATGTGCCTTAGGCTGAAGGAAGGCAAAATTCAGGGTAACCACAAACCACGCTCAGTCTGGTAGCTAGACCTACCAGAACAGGAGAGGGCTCTCTCCGAGTCACGCTCAATGAATAAGTAAACAAAATGGTCTGAGATGACTTACAGTGAACTATTGATCTTAGGCTAGTAAGTATATATGGGTACAAGAAGCAAATTTTTATGAATGACTGAGTTTTTGGGATGGTATGGGACCAACAGACAGCAATGAGTAGAGAATTTAATACAAAGGCACAGATTACTTCGTGAGGCAGGACAGGCGGAAAGTCTAGCAACTTAGTTTGAAATAAAGCGGAATGGAGAGATTGCTTAGGAGGGTGAAAAGGGCATAAGTACATGAATCCTTTTCAACAGAAGAAAAACACACATCGAGAAACTTTCCCACAGGCAGAGCAATAAAAATGAATTCTACCTTATCTTACTTAGAAAATTTCACTGGAAATGAATATAAATGAACTATGAAACATAACGAAATACATATGAAACATAAGGAAAAACACATTTGCTACACTCACAACCACATGAATCTCATGAAACAGAGTCGATGCCTTTCATTCATCCTCTGTCAAAATATACAATGAAGAAACAAAGTTTCTTTCCCACAGTCTCCCAAAAATTACAAGCCAACCAACCCTTTGCAAATGGTTTGCATACAATAAATAGACTATGTCATGAGGAAATAGAACGACCAAGAGTTTGGGAGTTTCTCAAATCATTAAAAAATGGAGATGGAAAGCTAACCATTAGCTACAGGTGCAGCGTTACAAAAATGACAAATGGCTTGGGTGATTGTTTTCCTTCCTTCGCCACTTGGATAGAAGCCAAACTATTTAAATTTTTCCTTAGTTGCCGAAAAATTGAAATGTAGATGAGTGGGCCCACTTGGAGAAAGTCGCGAATCGAAATTTCACGAAACGAAGGTGAATTTGGCCTTTTTCTCTATATGCGCCGCGTCCAATTCTATATGTGTCGCGCCACTTTGGAGGTTGTTTTGAGGTACCTGCAGGAGTCCAAATTGTGCCCAAGTGTGCTTGTTGGAAAGTCTGGTCTGTCTACTTTCCAACCCAAGTGGAATTTTTTAATTTGGTGCTCATTTTCCCCTCCAAATCTTCATTCTCCCAAGACTGCTTCCTGTGTGCCAAAATAGGCAGAGAGGTCATTTTTTGAGTGTTTTTGACCTCCTGGAGACTCAAATCATGCCCGAATTTCTTGTCCATGCACCAATAGTCGTGATTTTGCATGTTGAATCCAAAAATGCAAGCCATTTGCAATTTGGAGCTCCTAATCCTAAGCATCGCGCCAGTGGCACGACACACAGGGAGAAAAAACCTGTGTTGTGACCAAAATTGCTCCAAATTTCTTGAAATTTGGGCTGGAGGTTCTCTAAGAGGTACTATGCTGGGCCACAGAGGCTTCAGCCAAGATTCGAAGCCGATCTTGCTCTTTTTGCCTCTTTTGCCTCTTTTTCGCTTTGCTCAATTTTGCCTTCAAGCTCCTTATCTGAGCCTTTGAACTCATGTTCCGTGCCCTGTAATGATAAACCATCTGCCTCAGTATGGTTTTGTCCCTATCGGTCTTCTCCAGCAGTCTCTCAAGGTGGATGTTGATGCGCTCGAGCCAAGACTCACGTCATTGTTAATCTCTTGCTCCAAGGGAGTGAGCTCGATCCTCCTATGTTGGGCAGCTTGGCGATTCTCACGGATGCTTTGCAGCTCCATGATCGCTCCAAATACTTGATGATCCATTTGGCCCTCTCCAAATTGAGTAACAAGTCTTGGATCTCCGTTTTCTGCTCCTGGAGGGTCATCCTAAGTTTGGCACTCTCCACATCTGCATCATCATCCTGAATGAGGATGAAGTCGGCCTCTCGTTCACCTGATGGCCCCTTGTCATGCATGGGCCTCTTGCCCTTGTCCTGTACCTGTGTTGTCGATGACAGAAACGAAGCCCCTTCCACCCCGGGTGGAGATAACACTCGCTTTGTTGCTGTAAACAAGTGCCTACTGCCTCTCTGATATGTGATGAATACTGGCATAGTAGTGGTCTCGTGGCGCTCATATTGATGAGAAGGACCACCTATCTCATGCTCTACCTCTGATAATACCTGTGAAGTGCTGAAGAGGTCACGAGAGATGAAGTCCTCCCAAGCAATGCCCTGCAATCCCAACTGATGATCTACCAAAATTCGAATAAGAGCAAAGTGATAAACACTGTTAAGTTGTTGCTAAGGGGTCTTATGCTGCATGAAGGTGTTCATCCTCTCTATGTTCCTGCAAATGGAAAATGGGAGGTTCATCATCCGCACCCTGGTAAAGTACATGAGCAACCTGATGTGATAGGCATATAGACGGGAGAACCTCCCCTCACAGTTGAAGTACTTCATGATCAATTTCATGAGTGGAGCATATTCATATTTCAAATATCTGAATGGAAAGACTCTTGTGAGTTGCCTCAAGAAACTGGCCTTAATGTAAGGCTCATAACGTTGCCTATCCACCTTCTGTTTCTTGTGCCACTGTTCTCCAACATTTGGTATGCCGGTTGCTAATGAGATAGTTTCGGGTGTCAATGTGAAGGTGACCCCGGCCAAGATAGATTGACCTCCATTTAGGTGAAGCACAAAAAGACGGGCCAACTCATGATGAACTCTAACATTAGCCACCCTTTGAAAAAATTCAAAACATGATAGATGTTGGAAGCATGACATAGCAAGAGGGCAGGCTTGCAATTCTATGAGGGTGGTTGGCTCATCCCTAACATGTTTGCCACTCTTGTGATGTCTCCTGGGAGCCTGTTCTTCCGAGGATGAATCACTTTGTGTCTCCATCTCATACTCTGATGAATGATAAGATGCCATGACTGTTGTGTGTACTGTACTTGGGCTGCCCTTTGATGATGGTGTGAAACTAGGTGTTGTTGTGATATCTGCCACCAAGGGGAACAATGAAAAAAGGAGTATTAGGAGGGGAATAATATGATGGGAATAGGGGTTATGGGGAGAAGTTTGTTTAGGGATATGTAGGAGGGTTTGGGGATTTGATAAGGTAGGGTTTTGGGGTTTTGATAAGGTATGGTTTTGGGGTTTATATTGACCAAAGAGTGGAGGGATAAGGAATAAGGGTTTGGTAATATTTTAGGGTAGGGAAAATAGGAAAAAATGGGATAGGGGGGATAGGGAAAAATGGTAAGAAAGGGAAAAATGAGGGGTGATAATGGAGCCTTGGCACTAACACCACAATTTTGCAACCCTAGCAACCATGGCTTTGATGTTTTTTTAGTGGTTGGTTTTATGAGTTTTGTTGCAATTATGCATAGCCATGAACCACCATAACATTCACAAAATTTGATGAGCAAGCCACGATATAGAGCCTACCTGTCGATTTGAGGGGTTTCACAGGCAACTTGAGGCAATTTGGCACAATTTCGGGCCTCTGTGGGTGTGCGTCGTGCAACCAACCCAGTGTGTCGTGCTCTTTATATGCGCCGCGCCCTTGTAAACTTTGCACTACTGGGCCGCGCTCTATGCGTCGTGCCCTCTATGTGCACCGCGCCACTCTATGTGTGCGTCGCGCCACTCTATGTGTGTGTCGCGCTCCTGAAAACGACTCCAGCTCCCTTCAAACGCGTGCTTTGCACTCTCAAACACTTTGCTATGTTTCTCAATAACCTTGATTAGCACAATAACTTTGTTTGCTTGTGGGAATTATTATATAAATACTTTGAAGTCATGGGTTAAATTTTTGCATATTCAAAAATCCATTTTGCTAATGTTTCATTTTGGCATCTTTTCATTGACTTAAAGCAACATTGAATTTCACTTTTTCCTTTGAATTTTTAGCTAGAATGATGAAATTTTCGGCACTTTTTGCATGGGTTGCATGACAGGGCATTTGGCCATGGAAACCATGACTGCACCTGAAGGAATCAACTAGAGAATTTTTTGAAAATTTTCACAAATGACACACCGTTTGACTTTTCTTCAAAACAAAGTTTTGAAGAACAGTCGTAATCTGTTAACATGACGATGAAACTCTCTGAATCATAACTTTGTAAGGGCCTCACTCTGGCCTGCATGGATTTATTGGACATGGTTGAAGACCAAATTAATTAATCCCTAAACCTAATGATCGAAAATGACTTTTGTCCATTAGAGGACCAGACCTTGACTGTTATGGACTTTAGTGATCATTGACAAAAGACCTAAGCCAGCAGGAACCAGACATGATGGTAAATGACTAGCAAGACCTTTTCCATCAGATTATGGCATGCCCCTAGAGGAATGCAGCTGGGTGAATGGAGCGGGACTCCTAAATATGAAATACAGAAAGAGTTTTGATATCTGACGGAGGACTGACCAGACCGACTCTAACATTAGCTCCAATGGGGGATGGTATCTCCTTGGAGGTGCCAAGAACAACAGATCTCTGGGAGAGCTAGACAGTGCTTTTATCCATTGGGATATGGAGTCATTATTTCGACAAACAACACAAGACTCTGACTCATTTATGAAACTAAAACGACCAAAAAAATTGACTCAAATTTGACATTGAAATGACTTGAAGACTAACTTGAAAAACTCAAACCAAACTGAAATAAAAATGGTATTTACAATGATAGTGGAAGCAGCGTTAATAACTCATAAATAGTACCACTTGAGCAGCCAACCATTGATCGACCCTCTTGGAAAATCTTCCCCGTTCATTTCCTTCAGAAGAAAAGCATTCTGGCCCCGATATGCTGCAATCTTGAAGGGACGTTTCCAAAGGTTCTCGAACTTACCGTGCTTACCTTTTTCCTCATTCCTTGCATCCCACTTCAGCACCACATCATCCAACTGAAATTTGTCCACCTTTGCTTTTTTGTCATAAATTTTCTTGAACTTCTCCTGCAATTTGGATGTGTTCTTGAAAACTTCTTCTCTGGTCTGCTGCAAGTGGACAATTTGATTCAACCTTCTCTACATGGGATCTTCTTCACTGCCAGCCTCTTGAAGAAGTTTGACTACCGGGGCAGCGAGAGAGGTAGGGAATACCGTATCAACTCCATAAACAAGCTCAAATGGTGACATACCAATGGATTTCTTCTGACTGACCCGATCTGCCCAAAGTGCATTGACCAACCTCTTATGCCAGCTCTTCTTATTTATTTCCAGTAGCTTCTTGATGATGTTGACCAACGATTTGTTCAAAGACTCTACCAATCCATTACCTTGCAGATGATAGGCAGTTGAGTGACCCAAAATGATGTGATATTTAATACAAAACTCAACCATCCTTTTAGATTTGAACGCTGCTGCATTATCAGTGATTAACTTATTCGGGCAACCAAAGCGAGACAAGATGTTATTTTCAAGGAATGAAATGATTACCGCATATGTAGCTTGTATGATGGGAATTTCCTTGATCCATTTCGTGAAATAATCTGTTGCTGTGAGGATCCATCTATGCTGACCAGAAGAAGCAGGATGAATTTTACCAATGAAATCCAATCCCCATTATTGGAAAGGAGCACTCACCTCAATAGGCTTAAGTGGTAAAGGCTGTAACTTCTACCGTCCTTCGAAAATTTGACACTTATGATAGCTCTTGACCATCTTATATACATCAAAAAACAATGTTGGCCAATAGTATCCCGCTCTCAAAATTTTATTTGCTTTTGATTTCCAAAAAAGGTGACCACCACAGTCTCCTTGGTGGCAGTCCTCCATGACCTTATTTTCTTCCTTTTCCACCAAAAAATTTAACAAAATGCCACTGGGATCTTTCTAATACAGTGCAGAATTTAGAATGCAAAACTTTGCAGCCTTCAACTTGAGTGTTTTCACTTTGTTTCTAGTCATGCCGGGTGGTGGTGACAAATTTTTAAGCACATATATGATATCTGAATACCACGGAGAAAGAGCAAACATTTCAGATACCTTAATTGACGATCCTTCCTCATTCTCATCAGACATAGCAACGATCAGATTTATGTCCAAGGCATGCAAGTTTGATTCGGCCATTAACTTTGCCAATCCTTGTCCTTTAACAAGCTTTGTGGGCTTTATTTCCACATCATATTGCAGCAAGGCTGCAATCCACTTGCCTCATCTTCCTTCCGGATTGGTTTGTACTAAAACATCTTTGACAACAGCGTTAGGAACATAGGCCAAAATATGAGAATGTAGAATATATACCCGGAAATCTTTCAATGCCTTCACAAGTGCAAGGGCTTGCTTCTCAATGATGTTGTATTTTAAGGCTACATCTCTTATATCTTTGCTGAAGAATGCAATGGGTCTTTCATGATCATCTCTTTTCTACAATAACACCACTGCCATGGTATGCTCCGAAGCAAAAGAAAAAAATATGAAATCCTGAGTGTAGTTCGGGCTGACTAGAATTGGAGCTGAAGAAAGAGCCAATTTGACCAAATTGAAATATTTTACAGCCTCCTCCGTCCATTTCACTTGGCTGTCCTTCTTAAGCATGTTTTTCATTTCTCTTAGGTGTTCAGCAAGATTAGGTACAAAGCAGCGTAGAAAATTCATTTTACCATTGAAACATTGTATCTCTTTCTTATTTTGGGGCAGATCGATTTGTTGAATTGCATGCACACGTGTTGGGTCAATATGAATGCCATCTTTTGAGATAATGTGCTCGAGTAGTTTTCCTTCCTCTATGGCAAACAAACTGTTTTTTGGATTCAGTGACAAGCCATATTTTATACACTTTTGAAACACAGTTTTTAGATGGTACATGTGCTCTTCATTAGATTTGGAAAACACCATCAAATCATCCATGTACACAACCAAAAAGACATCCTTCTCATTTCCAAAATCCAAGTCCACTGCATGCTGAAATGTGCCACCCGCATTCTTCAAACCGAAAGGCATTTTAGCGTAATGAAAGGTTCCCCATGGAGTGGTGAACGCTGTCTTGTCTCGGTCATCTTCATGGACAGAAACTTGGTTATATCTAGAATAACCATCAAGTAGTGACATACGAGAAGCTCCCACTACTCGCTAAAGTATATGGTCCATTTTGGGCAGTGGATAGTTGTCTTTCAATGAAACTTTATTGAGATTTCTAAAATCAATGCATAAGCGAATCTCACCTATCTTCTTTTGTATGGGCACCAAATTAGAGATCCAATCTGAAAATCTAATTGGAACAATGATTCCTGATTTGTACAACATATTGATCTCCTTTTCAATAGATGGCAGCAACTTTGTATTTAGCCTTCTCAACTTCTGTCTGAATGGTTTCTGATTGGGCTTGAGGGTATAGTGTGTTGAATTATATTGGTATCATATGTTTTTAATTCGGAATAGTCCCAAGAAAACACATCTGCAAATGAAGACAGCAAACTGATATATTTTTCCTTGATATTTTGTGGAAATGCTTTAGATAGTTTTACCAATTTAGGATTAGCAGCTGTTCCGATATTGACCTCTTCTATACCCTTCTCTGTTGGCTGCAATGTTGGCTTGCGGGCTACATCATCTTGATCAAAGAGTTCTTCTAAAGGTATCAAGCCTTTAGGAATAATGTTATTCTTCAGCTGCAACACATCCATTTCATTGATCTGCACCTCATCTGTACCATTACCTTTACCATCATCATTTTCTACATCAATTGAGGTCTCTTTGAAATTGCCTTTGTTTTGCAAAAAATCATCAATCTCCTCATCATCTTGGAAAACTTGCCAATAATCTGATTGTCTGGAACAGTTGGACGATGCTTGACATGGATTTCAAATTTATTGCTGGAGTTCATTGGGATCTTCAAACTACTTGTTGCCTTAGCAAGAGCATCAACAATACTATTTTGTATATGAGGCACACATGTCAAGGTATAT
Organism: Pinus taeda; assembly: GCA_000404065.3. NCBI lineage: Eukaryota > Viridiplantae > Streptophyta > Pinopsida > Pinales > Pinaceae > Pinus > Pinus taeda. Next base: position 29,842 of record APFE030724810.1, read on the forward strand.
TCTGAAAATAATTTTAGGATGTCTAGAACTGCATTACGGTAAGCCCGCATCTCAGGATGCTTTGCTTGATATTCGCCTCTGACCTGCTTAATCACTAACTCAGAGTCACCATATACTGAAATCCTATTTGCATTCAGCTTTCTTAGAATCTTTAGGCCAGCAATCAGAGCTTCATACTCAGCCTCATTATTTGAACAATCAAAAGCCAACTTGTAAGAGCATACCCGCACGTTACTAGGAACTTTGTTCGGGGCAGAGAAAGGACTGCGTACCCAAATTCTAATTCCAACACCATCATTTCCCACTGCACCATCAAAATCCATGGTCCACAAACCTTCTTCCTCCTCTTGCAAGTGTTGAAAATCTATTTGTTGTGCTTGGTCTACTTGTTGTCCATTACTTTCAGCTGATCGCTCAACGGTGCTCTACTATTCTTGTCCTTCCTTCTTTAAAAGTCCTCTGAAATTTTCTATTATTTCCAGAATATCTTCTGCTTCTACTAACTGACTATCGATATCATTGAAACTATCAGAATACAAAACACAAGACTCTAAATCTGTATGTACATAATTAATTGGATGATTTATTGGTTTCTCCTTGCTTGTGATCATGTATTTCATTTTTTGTTCCTGATACAGTTTCCTCATTTGGCCAAACACCAGAATCGTTGCATAGGAGAAATCTAGATGTAGTGTCCCTTTTAATTTAGCTACCCAAGACCTGGAAAGAAGCATGCCAAACCTGGGAGGAATATCTGCTACAACAACATCCATCAAAACATTCTTCATTGGGAGCTAATCCAGACTCACAACCAAGTCTTTGATGAGTCCTATACATCTTACTCTGCTGGAATCAAACGAATAGAGATCATGGTATTGCCGAATGATGTCCATACCCAGCTTATCCATGATAGCCTTGGGCATGAGATTGTGAGAAGCTCCGGAATCGAACATGGGATTATGTAACACAAAATCATGCAATCTTAAACTGATATAAAAAGGTGGCACATCACTATTAGGAGACTCACCATTCGATGCTGGCCCAAAAATCATTTCAGGTTGATCATCTTCGACATTCACCATGTCGGACATTGGGTCCAAATTCAACATTTTAGATATTTGTCCTCTATAACTTTTATTCCTCGTTATTTCAGTCAAGGGAATGGATACCTTTAATTTAGAAATCTCATTCTCTAAATTAAAAGCGAGAAACTTTTCTACCTCTTTGACTGGGATTTCTTTCCTTTCCTTTTCTTTTGATGCAATTTGCTGATGCATTTGTTCTGCTAATGGTGATTTGCTGCTCTTCGGAGCAACCGCATCCTTTCCTTTCCTTTGTGTAACTGATGAATCATTCTTTGATGCTTCAACATCCTTCCTTTTCTGAATTGGTTTGACTGGTACATCTCTGTTTCTAAGTGAATATCGCTACTGCTGGGCAGACAGAGCATTCATATAGCCTCTTTGGTACTCATTTAATTCTTCCTCCAAGACGGTGTCATCTGCTAGAATAAACTCTACATCTTTGTGTACAGCCGAACTCTCTGCATACTCCTCATCCTCAATGAGATAAATAGGCAAATCATCAGGAGTAAAGAGGTGATTTTCTTCACCTATTATATTCCCGTCCTCATCTGACTCCGGTCCATGCACAAAATTTTGCTACAAAGGTGTCTGTACTGGCTGTTGTGATGTCTACTCTTGGGCTCGCTAATCTCTCTCTCTTATTCTATATTACGGTTGTTGCTGACCACGAAAGTTAGGATTTCTAACTTGTGGCTCTGATTTGTCAAGTTTCACCCTTTCAAGCATCTGCTCTACCTTCCAAAGCAGTTGATCTACCAAGGAAGATTCTTCTCTTACGATGACCTTCTTTTCTGCCTTTGCTCTAGCTCTCTTGGTCAGCAGATTTGCTTCAACACTGACCGTTATCTTCTGCATGTCTTCCATTGTGGCCGGTTCTCTCTCTCTTAATTGATAAGAAATGTCAACATCAAAACCATCCGAGAACTTCACCATGGCTAGTCCCATAGGTGGCCTTAGATGATCTGGAATTTCGTTATAAACTGAATTGAATCTAATGCAATATTCTTGGACTGACTCACCAGTGTTTCTTTTGATTTGCTCATATTCAACTAGAATTTGAAGAGGATTCTTTTTCACTTCCCAGCGGTTTAAAAATTGTCTTTGTAGGTCAGCCAAGGTAGTGATGCGTGCAGCCGGAAAACCTCTGAACCATTTCCTCACTTCACCTACAAATGTCTATACAAAGAGTCTCATTGCCACATTCTCTGCATCGATCTCATGAAGTTCATACAAATCTGCCATTCTATCCACATGTTGTTGAGCAGTAATGTTGTTATGAGTGCCATCAAAAAATGGGATTTTGCTTTGATAATCTGCGGGCATATCATCTAAAACTTAAGGCAGAACAAGAGGTGCAAAATGGGCAGCCATCATTCTTGGTGGATTTGGCCTCAGAGGTGTTGGAGGAGTGTGCACAGTTTGTAAGGGACTAGCAATTGGAGTTTGAAGTTGAGCTATAATGTAGTTATCAATTGACCGATTAGCCCTTTCTGTCTCCAAGTCTACAAGAAACTGTGGATTGTGGATAGTAGAGTCAACCGCCCTTTCATATTTGGTTTCAAACAAGGATAGTTCAAACTTCTCATCAAAATCTAGCTCTTCGAGATACTCAAAAATGTCGGGGCATGAATGGGATTTGAACACAGGATATATAGAGCTCTCTTGACGACGAATTCTTGAAATCAAATTGGGATTTTTGTAGATGTGCAGAGGATCTGGATCTGGATTAGCCCTGGTATATCTTCTAAAAGCCAGCGTGCTAATGAGAAAAATCAAAGGACACAACCAACTCACTCAGCCTATCAAATCCTAAACTTATCATCCGGAAGCTTAGAATTATCAAGAGAAGAAAAATACACAGCGTGAAACTTTCCCACAGGCAGAGGAATGAAAATGAATTCTAACTTATCTTGCTCAGAAAATTTCACTGTATATGAATATGAATAAACTATGAAACATAACGAAATACATATGAAACATAAGGAAAAACACATTTGCTACACTCACAACCACATGAATCTCATGAAATAGAGTCGCTGCCTTTCATTAATCCTCTGCCAAAATATACAATGAAGAAACAGAGTTTCTTTCCCACAGTCTCCCAGAAATTACAAGCCAGCCCTTTGAAAATAATTTGCATACAATAAATATACTACACCATGAGGAAATAGAACGACCAAGAGTTAGGGAGTTTCTCAAATCATTACAAAATGGAGATGGAAAGCCAACCATTAGCTACAAGTGCAGCGTTACAAAAATGACAAATGGCTTGGGTGACCATTTACCTTCCTTTGCCACTTGGATAGAAGCTAAACTCTTTAAAATTTGCCTTAGTTGCCAAAAAAAGTGAAGTGTAGATGGGCGGGCCCACTTGGAGAAAGTCGTGAATCGAAATTTCGCGAAACAAAGGTGAATTTGGCCCTTTTCTCTATATGCGTCGCGTCCAATTCTATATG
>APFE030724814.1:12851-24023 GCA_000404065.3 Pinus taeda
CTGGATCTCAAAATCGAGACTACCAGCTTGATTTTTCATTATGTTCCTTTCAATGTTACAATACATATTTATACATGCTGAAGCATCCAATACCATGGGCCGCAAACCATCGCGTCCAAAACACATGTGCGAAAATCATGCACAAAACCATAGGTGGGTCCGCTCAACCTAACATAGTGTCCAAAACCAAATTTTTCCGGGGCGCTGCCCCGGACCCCATAAAGTGGGGTTACGGGTACCCCTCAAACCCGCTGTTAACTATGTGGAAAGAATATAACACAACCCAAAAATTCTTTTTCAGGTAGAAAGAACGAATGGTGATGCATGGTGTCCCATGGAAATTTTGGTTTCGTCATGGCCTCTATAATATCTTCTTCTGACTGAAAAATGTTATCTAATGTTGAACTATGTTGCATGAGTCTGTGAGGGTGGAGTTCAAGCCTCACTATGCTGGTAGACAAGCAAGAAAATGATTCGGTGGTTGATTCCATAAAACCCAACGAAGTTGAAAATGTGCAGATGGGATGGGTCTACACAATCAGTAGCAGTGCCACCATTATGGTGGGTTTAGCAATCTTGATGCCAAAAAATTATGACAAAATAATGTGAATTAGGTTTCCTACATAAGAGGAAATTAATCGCATTCGATGTTGTGTGTCATCACCATTATGTGGTGGTAGGATCTACGTAATAGTGGATTGATGGTGAGTGGGAGTAAGTTCCCGCAATAATGCTGGCATCCTAGGAGCTAATGCATCTTCCTCCATGTGAGGCTAGTGTGTAGGGATATGGTGAATTTTTGGGTTCCGAATCCTAAGTTGTCCAAATGTTCATAACATAGGACATGTCTCAGAACTATGAGAGTTGTTGGTACAGACATTGCACGTAGGACTAGTACTAACACAATAAATGGTGTCGGTGTCAACATATCCAAAATCATAAGATGATGACACGTGGTTCGTGTCATGAGATGGGGCACTTTTGGGTGTTGGCCACCTGATGATGTATGCCCCCAATGTCTGTTTGTCTCAATGCTACTCTTGCTACTTGAAAACATAGAAGGTATCGGAAATTCCACGTATGATGTGCTTGGGAGATGATATGACAATGATTGCGTGAGATTCTAGCTTGATTTGAGTGAGTAGGTAGAGGAATATCGACCAACAAGAAAAATACATCTCTAATCTTGCTTAAGTCTTGGAATTGATTGACTAGGTGACCGGGTCGATCACATAGGGTGCATGTGTGGGGCGGTTTTGAAAATACTGCACGAGGTCGTTTTTCCGTCCTTCTAGATATTTACCAAGGGTAAGAGGGAATATGGTGATGGGTTCCTCGATGAAATGCACACGGTGTTTTTTCCTCAAACACACAAAAGATGGTTTTGGATCCATCATCCCTCACTAGCATGGAATTATCCTAGGATTGGGTATCTTCTTGGATATATGTTGAGTTCTTAGTAATGTATTGATGCATAAAAGCCAATGTTTCACGAAATTGGGAAAGGGTTGGAAAAAACTGAGTATGATGGTTTCACGTACAAATGTGGAAACTATGGAATTTGCACCTGGTTCAATTTCTAGGGACAACTTGAGGGGCTGGTACCATTTCCTAAGTCCCTACAACTCGGGACACTAGCTAACCAGATGTTCTGGTTCATGACATAAGGTGTATGTGGAGGTAGGCTGTGGTGTCACTAATTCTGGTTGCCTCCTCGTATGGTGGGAGGTTGCATGACCATTGGTGTAAGGGGATATCAACATGAAGCTTCTTCCTAAAAAACACAAAATATGGTTTTAGTTCCATCATCTACCACTGGCGTGGTGGGAAGTGATGGAGCCATGCTATTGGATTGAGCGAGTTCACTTAATGAATCTTGATATTGAGGGATTTCAAGGAAATGATGAGTGTAATTCCCATATTTTGTGTATATAGCGCAGGCATGGTTAGTGCACAATGCCTTATTGTATGATGGTGTGGCTTTCTCTCCATCAAGTGGAGGTGGGGTCGTTGGAATTTTTGGGGCATGCAGAAGAGCTTTTAACTCCTCTAACTCAGGGGGCACATATTGGTAGGGTGCCCAACTAATTCACACAAGGCACATGGTGGAGGTACCCTGAATGAGGAAGTGCTTGAGGATTCCACCTTCTTTCCTTTTGGATTATCCCTCTTTCTGGCACCAAATGGTATCGATGCAGGCGTTGTTCGTTTTGGGGTGGTTTTCCTGAGGAGGGGCTACAAGAATGATTCTTTTCAAGGTGATACTTGAGTTTTTCGACATGGCTTGAGGGGCCAGATACTAGACCAGTATCGCGAGATCTGCGAGACAAAACTAGGTGGAGGGTATAAGAAGGGTGTTTGGGTGATAGTATATGGTAGGAATGTAGAATCAATAGTTGTAGTGCTAATGGTGTCTGGAACTGGTTCCTGACTCTGGGGGGTGATTGATGAACTCATCATGCGCACTGAAGCTCCTATGGATGCAAGAATGGCCTCCAAAAAAGGGGGGTTTCCAAGGTATAACCAAGAAATGTTGATGGTTAAAATTTTCTAGGTCCGAATTCAGTGAAGGTTGAGATTAAATCAAGGGAAGATCCTATGAAATCTAACACACCAACATGGGTGGTCGATATCTTCTTCTCTTAGTATGTGAGTTGGTCAACTGTAACAATTTTCCCATCATGAGGGAACATCATTATCTTGAAGACAAAATATGCCACTATGGTCATTGCATTAATGTAACTTCATCCAAGAAGGATATGATAATCCAACTGTGCGTCCAAGACTTCTATGTTGATGAGCATAGTTTTACCGACGAGTTTCACCGAAATGTCTTGGAATAGGCCAATGGGAGTAGAAGGGCACCCATCATATGCTCTGAGAGTGATGTTAGATGGTTTGAGTTCATGAGATCCAAGTTTTTTCCAAACTATTTTGGACATAATACATGTAGATGCTCCTTCATCAATTATGTAATGGTGGATTTTGATGTTGCAGATTGTGATCAGAATTTGGAAGGTGACTATTAATGGAAGACACGAGGAAATTTTAATCAAGTTGAAAGCCATTAAATGAGAATCAATGAGGTTGATTATGTCTAATGCGGAAAGTAAGGTTTTTCCTTGGGTTGGGCATGTTTTCAAGACTTCCAATGTTGATATAGCCAGTGGAGATTGACTTAACTCATCGACTATGTTGTAGCTATGAGTAGCCTTTGAGGTATGGCCTGTTTGTCGTAAAGGCCCTTTGACCATTTTTGCGATGGGTTTTATAGGATATTGAGGTATTTTCAAAGGTGTTTTAGTGGTCAAGGTGGAAGGGTTGGTTTTTGGTGGAGTTCCGTAATCCCAGTTCCGTGTTTACAAGAGAATTTCTTCCCCTGCCATGTAAATATAGTGACTTGAGGTATTTTTGGAAATTCCTCCATGAGGATTCTGATACTGTTGTTGGGAGGGTTCATGTTAAGTATTTATCACTCCTTAATAGGGGAAAGGATTCTACATTATTGAAGTTTGTTGGTTTTGTCTCCCATGCCCCCTAGTATCTTTCATCCTCTTCAACTCAGGGAGATGAGGGAAATGATGGGTGTAATGATTGTATTCCCCGCAGATGGCACAAGAATGATTATTATATAGAATTGAGTTCTTGTTTTTCCTTTGTGGGTTATTATTTGTCTGTCCCTGGTTTGGATTCCAGTTGGGGTTTCCCTTAGCAAGTGCTCGCAGAGGTTGTTGCTTATTGTTACCCCCTTATTCAAACTCTACCTTTGGCTTATTATTTCCTTTATTCGTAGCAACATTAGGTGAGTTAGCCATGTTTAGTTGTTTAAATGATTGATGTTGTTTAGGGAGAGAATGTTGCACAAAGTTGACCCTTGCATGAGCCTGTGCTTGTGGGTTATTCTGTTGAGGTGTTGAAAAGGGAAATATTGACTCCCTTGTCCTTGGATGACATACATGTTCTGGGAAGTGGAAACCATTTTGACATTCCTATGGGGGTACAGATTTCCCTATGTGGGAGGATATGGGCCACTTTGTGTGGGAAGGTATTGGCCACCCTGTGTGGGAGGGTATTGGTTGACCTGCATAGCAGGATTCTGCAGAGTTGTAGGTTGACATGGATATTATCCTGTGTTTTGTGGTGGATGTGCTGCAAGTGTGGTACCAAATGGTTGGCCACTGTACATATTTCCAAAGTACTAGAAGGTGTTTATTGGTTGATTTTTTTTTTTTGTACTTCATGATGTTTTCAATTGGAAAGTCTTCACCTTTACATTCTATTGGATGACTTTGGGCATCATCTGGATTATACAAATGAGTGTACGATTTTTCCATATTAACACCTTGGAATTTTCTTGTGATTTATATTAGGACATTATTATCATTATTTAGTTTTGTTCACCATCAAGACAAATTCCAATAAGAAGATCACAATGAAAACATAAGAACACCATATGTAGGTTGCTATCCAGGGCCAAAAAATCTCCTAGAGATGAAAACCCAGAAAAATATCTTATAGAATTTCAATGAATACTTCCAAGACCTTGACCTTGACCAAATGCCAAACTTCCAAGTGATGATCCATCAAAACCCAAACAGATCACTGCAAAACCAAATTGAGGAAACCTTAGGTTCTCTTCCAAAACTCGCACATGTGAAGCAATAGAAATAGAAATTCTCTTCCTTTCCTCCTTCGCTACCTTTCATAAAAACTCACTTCCTTTCTTACTACTTCACTAGATCATATCTCATCTCTTTTCTGTATGGATCAGATTGATATCACTTGATGTGTGTCACTCAAATGAGGAGATAAAGTTTCCTTTATAGGCTTCTTAGGAGGTGAATTAGGCCTCTCTAGGTCGACATAAAGAGGGTCTGTTGTCCCATTATGTGGAGGCTTCTAGACACGAAATTTTACATTAAATATTTTTCCTTCTTGTTAATTGGGCCCTCCAAGGGCTAGTACATCATGACTTTGACTATTGACTTGACAAAAAGACCCTTAGAGCACTCAATGGGTGCTTTGACCTAATACCACAACATGATGGGAAAAAACCCATTTCAATAAGAAAAAATATTTTATTTTATTTTCACAAGTACATCAATAATTACATCAAGTCATGAATAAGGTAAAATTTATGAAAACTGACACTAGTGATGCACAAATCTAGAGAAATGTCTACAAAGATATCCCTTTTACCCAAGAATTTATTGAAATGATTGTCAATAAAACTATCTTGTACTGTCTTGTTATTACTATGAGCTACTAATGCAATGACAACTCTTTCCCATGATGGAACATAATAGAAGATTTCCTGATCTTTGGTGATAAGCTGACAACAAACAGAACCTTCCTTCAAATAGATGACTATCACAATGACCCTACTTACTACCTCTTGACTGCTATCTCTTCAAAATCAATAAATGTTGCTTCTTTTCTTGCAATTTTGTGATGCACAGGTCCTACAAAGATGACTGCTACAGGTGCAACAATATTCCTAATACCCAAAAATTTCTTCAAAATGTTTGCTTGAGTTTTATAATGACTAAAAACAAAATTGTATTGCATTGAATGTTGTGACATTATCACTTCCTATAGCTTGCTTCTTTCCAACGTGACCAATTAGATTATTATACCCTTGAATTAGAGATTTCAAACATAGACCCTTATTATTGTTGACAACTCTATAGGGATACACTAAAAGATGATTCCAAAAATAATACCACTGTAAATTCAAATATATATACCTTTCAATGAATGTCAACTAACTAATTTTCATAGGTTCATACTGTGTATTTTTATATGCCAATCTCATCACAGAACCTACACAAATATTATTTTCTTCCTATGCCAGTTATACATGCCAGTGAACTCTATCTTGATCAATGGTGACTATAGCTTTCAAGATAAGCCAAAATTTCCTTTAAGAGATTCAATCTAGGTCTCTTTTGCTCAGAATTAGAATAGGAGGCTCGACTCCCTTTTCAAGATGATTGATGCTTCAATTTATGTTATTTTGAAGTGTGTTTATACCCAGAACAAGAGGACATCTAGACTTTTTTCTTTATAAGACTGCAATTACTCCTAGATATCCAATTATTCCATTATCCCAGATTTGATTTGAGACCAATGAGAGAATTGATCTGCACTTGCAATATGACAATATAAACAAAGAACATGCTCATAATTTTATGTCTTGATGTACACGTGTAGAGTATGTTTTTTAAAATTATTTTAACAAGACTTAATCTTAGAACAAGGTCATCAATACCCTCGATCTTGGATCTCTTTTATGCATAAGTGTATCCTCTTTCAATAGTGATTTCAACTCCCTTTGAAAATGTGACAATGGAAAACATTTTAGGGCTTCCAAAAGAGACTCATGTACATGCCTTTCAACTTGAGATTATAATCACTTAAAACTTGTCCAGAATGAAGGCTTGATAGATGAATTTAGGATCCTTTCATATGCAGGTGAAATTTATATGTCTCAATCCTCTTATAACAATACTAATGCTCACAGTGAAACTCGGTCTTTAATTTATATGCATAGGTATAGAGAGAGGATCTCGGTCCTCTTGAAATCAGAAAGGATGACTTTCTTCTAGGATTTACAATAAAGGTTTATGCACAAAATAATTTAATAATACTCAGAACCTTTTGAGGAATATTTGGAATCTTTCCAAGATGATAAATAATAAGCAGACTTTATGATGTCTCTCATTGACTATAGTAGCATGCAATTTTGAAGACTTTAGATCTTGTAAAATTACCTCACACCTTCACTTACTTTGTCGAGATGCTTGGCATTTATTGAGCTCCTCAAATAGCCTTTTTATTTGTGAAGATCAAAGTCCTTAAGCTCTCACTCTTCTTGAATAAGTCTAAGGTTATGTCACAGAGAAGAGCGCTAGTAGAATGAGCCCATAACTTCTCTTTCTTGTTTGATAGGTTCGGTCCAAGGAGAGAAATTCTTCTAGCTATTTGGTCATCAAGAAAAGTGCTTATATTGCTCCAAAACCCCTTTCTCATTTTTGTGTATACTATCGACCTTATCTCTGCAATTAGGGCTAGTAATTATGCCCATATTTTTTATCTTCTTTCCTTCAAAAATTTGGACTAGGGAATTCACTCTTCTTGAGATGATATGGTGTCAAGTTGATCATTTTTTCTGCCCTCACTTCAAAACCTGGCTCTGCTACCATGTTGAGAAATATAGGGTAGAGAATTAGGTTAAATATTAACTTGATTTCTCTTTAATCTTTGACACTTTACTGAGATTTATATCCTTCCATAGCTTTGGCTAAAGATCAATGTGATGGGTCGATCCTAGATTTATAGCCCAATACAATCATCACAAATTCATAGGTTGATACTTCTTGGCTAGCACAGATAGGTCGGTAGATCATCACTTTGGTCCATACAGATAGAGAGACAGGTAGGGTAAGGCTACACACTAGGGATGTGTTATCTCACCTGGGCTTGATTACCTCTGTTCACTAACCTCAAATACAAGGAGGTGTAGAATACCATATATTTGATAAATTCGTGGTATAAATTAATTAACTATGTTAGGAACACCAAGAACATATAATAAAATTCTCGTTTTAAACTAAGACTTTACAAAATTCATTCCCATGATAAGTCAACCATTTAATATTTTGTATCCCTATCCCACTCCACCATACACTACCACACTCCTAATTTAGATTCTAGCTACTCTTGCTCCAATTCCTAATCATGACAATTTGTGATTATGATGACAATTTAAGTACATATGTATGTAATGTCCATAATGGGATGTATGAATTGTCCTCCCCACATTTGCTGTCAATGATTATAACCTTGAATGGGCTAGCACTAGTCTATCTCATCATCTCAAAATGACCCAGCAGATGAAAATTTACAATTTCTATCATCATCATTTCACACTATATTCTGATAGATGACCCTTTCTAGAGATTATATGCATGAATTTATGGAAGGCCATCTCCTCTACCTACCCTATGATTGACTGTGACAACAAGTGAATAAAGGACAATTAACAGATCTTTGTAGACAAAATCCCCTACTTATAAATTATCCTTTATTCACCTATTGTCACAATCAATCATAGGCTAGGTAGAGGGGATGGTTTGCCATAAATTCATGAATATAATATGTAGAAGGGGTAATCTATGAGACAATGTGAAGTGATGATGATAGACATGGTAAATTTTGATTTGCTGGGTCATTTTGAGATGTTGGTGATAGACAAGTTCTTGCTCATTCAAGGTTATAATCATTGATGGGCAATGTGGGGAGACTAATTCATATATCCCATCATGGAAATTACACTAATATGTACTTAAATTATCATCATAATCACAAACTATTGTGAATTGACAACTAATATGTGTTAGAATTTTGTTAGACTAATATACAATAGAAAATGCAACCAATATATAGATTAGTTACAATAAATATAGTAGAATTGAAGCATCCCATTGCACTAGCTAGTGTAGATCTAGTTATGTTCTTGAGCTTGTTCAAATTAAAAAAAAAAAACAGGAACATTTGTTTTCAAAACCTTGCTAACAACTTCCTTGGTGATGATATCATCACACACCATTGGTTCCCATGCCCTTCAATCCAGCTCACAACTGTGGGTTTCTTGTTTGCACATAAATGACTAGAAACACTCATTAACATCCATGTCATGAAACTCATTTTGAAGGAAATCCAAAAAATTCTTCACACCCTTGGATACCATATTCATCCCCATAGTATCCTTGGTAAAACAATTTGGTCAAAGAATCTATGTAAATATTTTGTTTATTTACAATGTGGCGTAATAACTTGCTATTGAAAATATCATTTGATATTATTGAAATAAATTCTATATAGTTTGTCTTTTAAATTTATATTTAAATTTAAATTTAACAATATAAATATTTCTATATGTTATAAGCCGTTTTGATATAGGGATGGATATCTATTTATTAGAATCATATGTTATTAGACACCTGCTCTCCCTAGGCCTCCTAATCTCTCTTTACTAACAATTAACCTTCATATATATGGTTGTTCAAAGTTACATTAGTTTTAGTAGCATTTTCGATGGTTTTACTAGATTGATATATTTTTAAAGTTTTAATTTAATGATAATGTTGGTTTTAATATTAATATTGTTAATGCTTTTTTATGTGCATGCTGTGAGTTGTTTTTGGGTTATGGTTAGTGTTTATGTGATGTTGCAAACTATCTTAACACAACATTATAAGTTGTTTTGAGTTATGGTCAATGTTTATGTGATGTTGCAAATTATCTTATCACAACAACATGTGCCTAACCATTTGGTAATATTAAATATTTAGGCTTTACATATTGAGGATTGTTTTGAGATAGTGAAGCATACAAAAAAAGGTTTGTTAATTCTAAATTGACCTTCTGGGTGTTGGGATTCTTTCCACATTAATAATCCTTACATCAAAAATTAATAATTTCCCCTCTCCTAACTATTTTATGGTATCAAGCCATAAAGCATCACATATTATGGTTTGTTTTGGCCCAACAAAGCATACATAAAAATCTTTTTTCAATTGAAGTTCATTATAGACTGTAGGTTTACTTTAGCACATAGGTATGTGAGTTATGTGATATTATCCTCTCTCATTATACTATTAACATTGTAATACTTACGCTTCTACTCATATTTATTAGGAACCTATGTGATTATTATTGAAAGGTTAAAACGAGTCACTTCCCAAACTCTTAAATACAAAAGGAATATAGTATTAGCGTGGAACAAAATCCATCTTATTACAATGGTATATCATCTCTACACTTACCAACCATTAAAAAATATATAAACATCCCATTCTACATAGAAACTTCTCCTCATGGTATATTAATGCATCCATTAGACATGCAAATTACTTATGTGCCTTAGAGAATCTCATAACTCTAGTTCCATAGAGAAAGCTATGAAGAAACATGTGAGAGAACATTATGTATGTGGATATCATTGACAAAAATAAGAGTAATGAATTGCATACCTAATTAATAATTGAGATTGTATTATAGAGGAAGGCTTCACAATTTGTGTTATAGAGACCATTTCAACTTGTGGTTTTTAAGCTACTTTAAAAATATAGCAAAAAGTTTCTAAATTTTTCGATCTAGAGCATTGCTTAATCACTTGAAACTTTGAGTTTGATGACTATCCAAACTTACCCAATGTTGTAGATCTAACCCGGAAATATATAGATCTGATATGAAAATATAAGATAATGCAAATAAACCCAGATAGTATATGAAATGATTCTTTATTGTCAAACCCTTAAGGTAGGGCAACACCATACATTCACTCCTTAAGGAAGAAGAACACTCCACAAGCCATATGCTTGTTCATACAATAATCCTTGACACAATTTCTTGACTCTCTCCCATGTAGAGTCTCTAGCCTCTATATAGGCCTCATACATACAATACCATGGATCATTACTATGGTTCCCTCATATCATCAACTAATACCATGGGCCCATTACATTAATGCTAACTACTTGTGGTCCCTTACATGATATGGGTTAACCACCTTATTTATTACTATGGCCCATCCCATTATTACATTATTACCTTGGGCACCTCCCTTCGCACCCCATATTATCCCCTTAGGTATATAACATTCCACCCCCCTAAGCATGTTTTGTCCCCGAAACATGGGAAGAACACAAATAATAAGATCTACTCGAAAGAGTAGTCCACTGGTACCATGCACGTGCATCTAGCCATCCAAGAGAAAGGTGAACCCTCGATCTCGTTGGTGCCTCGCTCGCTTGAGATGGAAGTTGACCATGGCCGCTCTTCTGTGTTGATGTGTAGTAGGTGGATCGTCTCTCCTTTGTATCCGTCATGTGACTACTTGTTTCCATCTTGATGGTTGTCTTACGAGGTGATGTGGGTGATGATATGTTGAAGTTTTAACCCACGATGGCTTTTGCTTGACTTCACCCTGCTGTGGTGTCTGTTGTGGTGTCTTCTTTTTCAATATGACTTTAACCACTGAGCCCTCCTCTGATGTATCATCACCTGTAGTCTTTTCTTCTGCAGCCCCTGTTTGTGTTTGGTTGTCGATCATCAAAGGCTCATCATCTGATATATCAGTCACTTGAACATCTTCTGCTTCAGCCT
>APFE030724814.1:38956-56743 GCA_000404065.3 Pinus taeda
AAAAGATCTGATTCTTCTCAGAGCCCTTAGTAGATTAAAATGAATCTAAACTAATTTAATTATAATTAGAAATATAATTTTTATTTTGATCCAACCAAAATATTAAACAAGACATTACAATTAATCAACTTCTTCCTAAAAAAAACTTTCCAAATAACAAAAAAATAATTTTACCCACCCTAATTTTTTTCACCATTATACCATTTACCTACCCTAATTTTTTCACCATTATACCATTTCTTGATCTATTTGGCATTATTATAAATATTGAGAATTCACATTGTATTAAGACAATATTCTGCACCACCTTCCCATCCACGGATAATTTGAATAGAGTAGAAATGATTGGATGGTTTGAAGCAAGGACTTTCAAGACTTGATTTGATGAGTCACAGCTTTTTCGCCACAAGTATATAGAAAACACTGGAAACTTTTCATGAGATTCCATCATCCATTAGTGGGTGATGACTTTTAAGCCATGCGAAATATTGAAATCCAAATTTACCATTTTGTGTAAGTGATTGAAATGGTATAAATAAGCGTCAGTAAGTGATTGAAATGGTATAAATAAGAGTTATGCCTTTTTCATTTCCGCTTGCAACTCGTCCAAGCAAGAAGAAGCGATGAAGAACACAGGTCTAAGAAAGAATCCATAAATTCATATCTCATGAACTTGAAGAAGCGAAGAAGAACACAGGTCTAAGAAAGAATCCAATCCATAAGGTCATATCTCATGATGAACTTGGTGGCAAAGTAAAGAGGAAATCATCTTTTGGTTCCCAGTTTCTTTGAGTTTTGGGGTATGGTTTTTTTGGTGATACCTTTGATCAAATGTTGGACTTTTTTTTGGACATTTCTGGACCAAGTTTTTAGAGCATATTTGTGGAAGAATTCAACCTATCTCTATAACATAATTTGATCCTTCTTTTGAGCAGACCTTGGCTTATACAGTAGATACAACTCGAACATGTGAACAAACCTCAACTTGTGAAGTTTCAGCCTACATCTATGACGATTCTTGAACCTGAGGCAAGACAAAGGTCAAACCTATGAGCATACCTTATAACTGTGAAGTTTTTGTTTAAAATTGTAACTAGGTTCGATCTTCATTATGATGTAATTATAATTGTGACATTGTATATTATTTATAAAGAAAGAAAAATGAAAGAAAGATAATTATATTTTATTTTTGAGTATGGGTTTCATACTCAAGTTTGAGTCAAAAGCATGTTATTCGTGCTTTTCGGCCTTCTAGGTATTTCTAGAACAGAATAATATTGGCCATGTGTCATAGTCTCGTTTGGACTCATTGTAATGGAGGAAAATATTTATTTTATCATGTACAAGCCCAAGATCAAGTTGGCTCAAGAGCAACGACAAGTCAGCCTAAGGGAGGGCTATTCGACCCTCAAGAAAGGCTATAAATAGAAGGGAGCTCGGCCTCATTTGGACACTCATCTCAAGCTAGTTTAATATGCAATAACGAAGGTGAAAGAAGAGTAGTTGGAGGATGATGAAGAATATTTCAATTCGAAGTTTGTCAAGGATTATCTCACTAGGGTTCGTGAAGCTGCCAGCTACAAGAGGCCAACATTCTGAAGCAGTTGCAGGGGAGCAAAATTGCAGGGCCAAAATTATGTTGCAGGGGTTGAAGTTGCAGTAATAGTGTAGCAATATCGAAGTGTTGGAGGTTGTTTCTACGAAGATCTTGCTGGGGGTAACTTGGGGCTTTGAGGGTTTGTTGGCTTGGGTCTTTGGGTCTTGGAAGTCTCTTTTGTAAGAAAATTATAAATAACAAGAGAATCATTTTTTCTTGGGCTTTCCCCTTGGAGGGTTTTTTTCCCTAACTTGGAACTTATCTCTTGTGTACTTTGTCTCTTGGTTATCTTCTTGTTATGGTAATTACTTAATTAACATAATTAAGAAATAATTAAATAACACCTAACATCATAAGTAATTATCAATTTAAGGAAAATAAGTTATAATATGCAAGCCTCTAGATTTTTCATCATGGAATCAGAGCTAAGGTTCAAGAAGGAGGCTGAAGATCACATTGCAATTGGATCTATGGAACAGGTTATGAAGAAGGGTTTCAAGCTCCTTGGAAATATCACTATATCTATCAATAATTGTCTATTGAAGATCATCTCCAAGCTCACAAAAGAAGTAGCAGATGGAAGTTTGTTCTCTTCTTTATCTGACATGTTCAAGGATGAATGTATGAGTAATTGACAGTGGTGCATACAAACATATGACAAGAGAATGCAATCAATTCCAAACCTTATCTAAGGGTATCTCATCTCATTCAATTGAACTTGGATACAACAGGAGATATCCAGTAAAATGCATTGGATCTACATCATTGGAGTTCGATTCAGGGGGAAGCATTCACCTTAACAACATCTTAAATGTTCCAGGTTTGAAGAAAAAATTAATTTCTATTTCTTGTCTAGACGATAAGGGTGATAGAGTTTCTTTTGTTAATGGCAAGGTTTTGGTTTGGGGTAAAGAATCTAGTATTAATGCAACAAGGGTTATTGGGGTTTGAGAGGGTACACTGTATAGACTCTATACACCTATAGCTCAAGCCCTAGTTCACTTAGAAGTGAGTTCTTCTGAACTATGGCATAGAAGGTATTTTAAGATTTTTCCATCTCTGAGTCAAATGGTCAATGAAATCCCTGAAATAAAGGAAGATCATGAAGGGAATTGTAAGGAAAGTACTCTAGGAAAGAATGTAAAAAAACCATTTGCAAGTAGAAAAACTAGATTTAAGGAAAGCATAAGTTACAAGAAATCAAAGGATGTTCCAGTTGAATCTAATGAAGAAGAAGTTCCTATCTTTGAGAATATCTCTAGTGACAATGATGGTCAAGAACCGATACCTATTCAAGAAGATGTTGAAGGTCCTTGTGAGCCTGCACAACAATTGTTCCAGAAAATTGGAAGAGGCTTGTTTGGTTGAAAACTACTCTTCAAGAGTTAGAAGGACATACAACATCAAGGACATCCAGGGAAAGTAAGAAACTAAAGAGGCATTATGGATATGTTGCATACATGACAAAGCTAATTGAGGTGGAACCTTCCTCCTATGAGTATGTAGCTAAGCATCAAGAAGGGAGGAGTGCAATACAGGAAGAATACTAGTCCATAATTAAGAATGATGTATGGGAGATTATCCTTAGACCAAGTGACAAATATATAGTCACTTCAAAATAGATTTATAAGATAAAGGACATTGCAGATGGGAGCATTGATAAATACAAAGCAAGGTTGTAGCAAGGGGCTTCTCACAGAAAGAAGGAATTGATTATGACTAAACCTCTGCTCCCACAACTAGGTATACTACAATAAGATCACTTGTTTCGTTGGCTACCTCTATGGGATGGAACACCCATCAAATGGATGTTAAGACATCTTTCTTGAATGGGGCCATTGATGAAGAGATCTACATTGAACAACCTCACTGATTTGAAATAAATCAAAGGAAAACTTATGTTTTCAGGTTAAAGAAAGCTTTGTATGGCTTGAAGAAAACACTGAGAGTATGGCATGCAAGAATGGACGCATACCTCTTGAGACTTGGTAGATCTAAACCTATACAGTAAGGTGGTCCAAGAACAACTAGTTATCATACTACTCTATGTGGATGACCTACTCTCCACAAGAGTAGAGCATCATATTCAAGAATGAAAGAAGCAATTAGTTGTCGATTTTGAAATGAATGATCTTGGGATAATGCATTATTACTTGGGACTAGAAGTATGGCAGAAGCCAGGAGAGATATATATTGGTCAAAGGTAAATATGTGATCAAGATGCTTCAAAAATTTGGCATGATGGATTGTAAGCCCATGATGAATCCTATGATTACAAATTTGAAAAGGTTGAGGAGTTTAGAGCCTAGTACAGTGGATCAGACTTGCTACAAATAATTGATTGGGTTCTTGATGTATCTAGTAAATACCAGATTGAACATTTGTTTTACAATAAATGTCCTCAGTGAGTTTTAGATGGAGCGAAAACATGATCATTGGATTACAGCTAAGCATATCCTAAGGTACTTGTGTGGGACTAGACATCACTACCTCAAGTATACTGGGAATGAAATCCAACTCATGAGGTATACAAATTTAGATTGGGATGGTAGTGAGACAAATGAGAAAAATCACAATAGGAGGATGTTTTAGCCTTGGATCTTCCATGGTTTCATGGATGAGATAAAATAAGGGCATTGTTGCTTTGAGTAGTGCTGAAGCTACATATGCTACTGCAATTGAAGTCTTTCAGGAAGCAGTTTCGCTCAGGAAGTTGTTATCACACTTGTTTGAAGGACATATCATCTCTACATGGATACATTGCGATAATCAGAGTTGCACCAAGTTGACTGAAGACTTGGTGTTTCATGCTAAGATGAAGCATATAAATAACAAGTACCACTATATTAGAGGCTTGGTATGAGATAGGGTTGTGGAGTTGCACTATCTACCTATATATGAACAGGTAGCTATCATATTGACTAAAGTGTTACCAAATAAGAAGCTTGAGTACTTGAGAGGTAAGTTTGGTTTGGTGCATATCTCTTCCTTGGTTGAGAGGGAGTGATATCAGATAGTTCTTGTCTTTATGGGTCAGGCACTAGACTAGGACTAAAAATCATAAGTCTTAGTGAAGACCATAAAGAAAGAATGAAGTCTAAAGGATTGGATATACATCTAGCTTAAAACTTCTTATGGATTGAAGAATCTATGGAAAGAAGTTGGTGATTGATGCTCTTTGAGGATGAGGTAGGGCATCTAAGATAAGGGTAGTCGAAGAGGACCGATATTGCTTGAGGATCCAGGTCTGGGAATCCAAGATAAGGATAGTCCTAAAAGGACATACCTTGTAGACATCTGGATTGGGTAAGTACCTTGAGAGGTAGTGTGGCAGCTCACGTAAAGCCTCCTAGTATAATGATCATAATTAAATATGAGATTGTCTAGTTAAGGCATTCAGGGAAAATGTTGGTTATGATATAAAGATGCTTGAAAAATATGGCTTATCAATCCAACTCTTCTTATGATAATTCTTCAAGATTGAGATTCCTTGTACCATGAATACCTCCCTAGTTAAGAGGGAGCATTACAAATTGTAACTAGTTTCGATATTCATTATGATGTAGTTATAATCATGACATTGTATATTCTTTATAAAGAAATAAAAATTATATTTTATTTTGGAGTATGGGTTTCATACTCAACTTTGAGTCAAAATATTGTTCTTCTTGTTTTTAGGTCTTCTAGGTCTTTCTAGGATAAAGAATAATAATTTTCATGTGCCATATCCCAATTTGGACTCATTGCAATGGAGGAAAATACTTATGTTATCATGTAAAAGCCATGGATGATCCCCAGACCAATTCATCCCAAGAGAAAGGACAAGTCGACCTAAGGGAGGGATATTCAGCCCTCAAGAAAGGCTATAAATAGAAGGAAGACCAGCCTCATTTGGACACTCATCTCAAGCTATTTCGATCTACAATAATGAAGGTGAAAGAAAAATAGTTGGAGGATGAAGAAGAAGAGTTGAAGTTGAAGTTTGTCAAGGATTATATCTCTCTGTCTCTATAGGTTTGTGAAGTTTCCAAACATAAGAGGCTAGAATTCTGAAGCAGTTGCAAGTGGACAAAATTGCTAGTCGAAATTCTGTTGCAAGGGGACAAAATTGTAGGGTTGAAATTCTGTTGCAAGGGTCGAAGTTGTAGTAACATTGTAGCCTTATCGAAGTGCTAGAGGCTATCTCAAAGAAGATCTTGCTGGGGGATGACTTGGGGCTTGGAGGGTTTGTTGGCTTGGGCCTTTGGGTCTTGGAAGTCTCTTTTGTAAGCATATTCTAACGAAGAAGAGAATCATTTTTTTTATGGGTTTTTGTTAGGCCTTGAAATTGTTATTCACTTCCATTACCTTTTCACTTATATTTCCATATTGTCACCTTCACTTCACCTCTATTTCATTACATTTACCTCCATTTCATTACATTTACCTTACCATTATCATTATTGGGTTACATTTATGTATTACCAAACTTGATTAATTCTTAGCATTTTTAAATGAATTTATGGTTAAAAATTAGAAAATAATGTGCATATTCTTATACCTAACAAGTGGGATGATATTTTTGACATGTGTAGGTCAAACGAAAGCTTCTAAAAGACCTTTATGTGGCCTCCCAAAACCAAATTCGAATTTGAGTGGAGAAGATCATGGGATCATAAGGATATGTGTCTCATTTACTATTTGTATTGTAACTCTAAGAATACATGTGTCTTATCATTTCCTATTTTTATTTTAACTCTAGAGATATAGGGAGAGATTCATGGACTCTCATTAATGAGATAGTTTCTCATCTTTTTGTATAAAAAGGGTAAGTTTTCTCCTATCAAGGGGGGTAAAAAAGGAGGAAAAGAAGAGAGAATTATAGAATGTTTTGTAACAAGGCTTGAGATGGAATGGGATTTAAAGTGAAGAGCTATTGATGTAATGAGATTATGAGTGTATATTTCCATTGTGTAAAGTTGTGAGTTTATCAATAAAGAAGGTTCTTTTCTATTATTGAATTGTAGAATGTGAGTTTTGTGAGTTGGAATGTTATTGGACAATGGAAGGGCCCCCATCAACCATGTGCATCCCTTTGTAATTTTGTAAGATTAATTAGTTTGTTTTAATTTGATTCATGCAAATAGTTTAGCTTTCCATTGCAAATGTTATTTTATTTTCCAAATGTAGATTTACCTCATTGTGTAATTTTATGTTTCCTAAGAACATCTCAAGAAAGTAGTGTTTGATCTATTTTCTAAAATTGGATTGCTTGAAGCATTATAGCATACAGTGACTTAGTTTTCTTTTCACATGTCTTTACAATGCTTTCTTAGATTCAACTTTACATTCATTGTTTAACCCTATGTTTTTCAAAGAGCTTATCAAGAAGGTAGCATTAAACTATTTTCCAATATTGGTTGCTTGAGGCATTAAGAATAAATAGTGATTTAGTTTCTTTCCTTATGATTTTATCATGCTTTTTAGATTAAGCTTTCATCTATTGTGTAATCCCATGTTTAACAAGTCCAAGAAGGTAGTTCTTCTAATTTGAGTTGCCTAAGAGGCATTAGATCACATAGTAGGTGCAAGTTTTCCTTTCCATGCTTTTATGATGCTTTCTTATATCACATCTAATGTATACTCAATTTCTTAAGTCATTTCAAGAAGATGATTTCGACATCTTCCTATATTGAATGTTCATTTTCATCTTATCAATGAATATAATTGTATCTAGAATAACGCTCTGCTTTTCATAGACACAGTGTCGACCTAGATTAGACTAACCATTCAAGTTTTTGATTTGATTTTATGCAAATTAAGTTAGTTGAAGTACATTTCCTTTTCTTCCTTCTTAGAAATTAGTTTTTATATTAAACATCCATTAGACTTATTTTATCATTGACACTTAACATCCATTAAAATCATTAGTCATAAAACACAAAACCCTCAAAATAATATAAAAACATACTCAACGAAGTAAGAAGCAAGGTTAAATAAGCACATATTGTGCACCACACTTCATCAGTTTACTAACCTTGGTCGATAATTTATGTTAGCAATTTAAGACATTAAATTGACTGAATAGTTCTCCCCTTGGAGGGGTTTTTCTTTGGCTTGGAGCCTATATCTTGTGTACTATATCTCTTGGTGATCTTCTTGTTTTGGTAATTTCTTGATGAACTAAATTAAAGAACATCTAACATCACATGTAATTATCGAGTTAAGGAAAAAAAGTTATAATATGCAAGCCTCTATATTTTCCATCAATTTTGACCTACATCTACAGTGATTCCTGGACCTTAGGCAAGATAGAACTCGAACCTATGAGAAAGCATCAAACTATGAAATTTTGGCCTACATATGTGGTGATTCTTGGACTCGAGGCAAGACAAAGCTTAGACCTCTGAGAAGACCTTAGAACTGTGGAGTTTTGGCCTACATCTGTGATGATTTTAGGACTTGAGGCAACACAAATCTTAGACATGTGGAAGAAACTCAGATCAATGGAAATTTGAACCCGTGTCAAGTGTATAACTCATTCTCCTATGACAAACTTTTGAAGTTAAGCTTGATACTTGAAGTGTGACCTTGGAGAGTATTTTGAGGTGACCTTTTGGAGCAAACATTGGAGTAGTGTATTGAAGAGATTCCTTGGAAAAATATTGAAAGCCTTTTAAGCAGGCCTAACTCTGAAGTATTCTTAAGAGCAGATTTTGACAAACTTAAAGAATCCTCTTATAGTAGCCTCTTGGAGTAGACTTGGAGAGTTTTTTTAAAGCCTTCTTGAAGATATTTGTGAAGAAAATTTTGGAACATCCTATAGAAATTCCTTGTAGATTCAAACTGCTAATTATCATTTACTAAAACAATAGACTTGAATCTACTTTACTCATCAGCGAAAACAATTAAACGATCGTGAAATCATGAAGCATACAAGAGAAACAATTCAATTAAAGCATTACACAATGATTTCCTGGGGAAAGACACAACTAAAAGCCCCTGCTATCTGTATATTGCATTAGTCATAAAATATGAGAAGATTACAATGCTTTGCTCAAGGCCGAGCAACCTCTACACTATCTTTATCTGTCTCACAGCTTGCTAGACAAGCCCAGGGCAATACTTAACCAATTTATTGCTTGCCCAAGTCCCTATTTCCTTATGTTGCTTCCTTGGGAATTAGCCCCTATTAATTAGGGAAACTTCTCAATTGGAATTGCGCAATCCTCATAGGCCTTCCTTTGACTGCATGCACCACCTGTACAATTTAGATGATTATACAAATGATAGTACACTGTCCCTAAACTCCAATCTCAACTGGGTAACTCTCAGATATGACATGCATGAGTTATTTATGAGTGAATCATCAGTTATATGGGTGATCACTTCAAACAACACCACACTACTTGACCTATGACTAGTTCCTCCAATAGTTGGAACTATTTTAACAGACTTTAACTTAGTTAAATTGAATTAATTTATTACAACTCAAAATAAACTCAACCAAGGATCCTATAATATAGGAGACACTCTACATGACTCAAGACAGATCCTTAACTCGAATTAGATGAGCCAACTAAGTCAATTTAACTTAGTTAACTAGTACAAGTTGTCATGTGATGTGGAATTACAATTTTATTCCTAATTAATTCAAGGACAAAATTAAATTATGATTTTCTTGCTGCATTTTCAACACTCCCTCTCAACAAGAAAGGGATTATCTTCTACCCTGATTTTGCCTCTATGAAACTTGAATTTACATCTTGACAATTCCTTTGTCAAAATACATGCATCTTGTTCATCTCTAGGAATGTACTCCAACAACATGATTCTCCTCTACACACAATCTTGTAGATGGTGATATCAAATGTCAATATGCTTGGACCAAGCATGAAAAGCTGGATTCTCAGAGAGTTTGATACAACTTTGATTGTCACTATAAATCACTGTAGGATCCATCTGTTGACCAAATAACCCAACATAGATCTTCCTCATCCATATAGCCTCACAATCTGCTTAACTAACAACCATGTACTATGTTTCTTCCAAACTGAGTGCAACCGATCTTTGCTTCCTGCTATACCAAGAAACTATTGCTGACTTATTACTGAAGATTCCCCCTGATGTGCTCTTCCTGTCGGGTGGACTCCCTGCCCAATCTACATTTGTGAAGCCTTGAAGCTTCACTCCCTCTGCCTGTCTGTACCAAAGACCAAACTGAGTGGTGCCTTTGAGGTATCTCAACACATATTTAGTTTCCTTCTAATAAAGTTTGGTTGGATTAACCATTTCTTGACTAAGCTAGTTAATTGCAAAACATATGTCCGGTTATGTGTTCACCAAATAAATAAGTGAACCCACAAGCTTCCTGTAAATAGTAGCCTCCACTACTTCACCTGAAGTAGCATCTTCCTTCCTCCAATTCCTTGCTAGAGGAGTCTCCACATGTTTTCTACACTCCATGTGGAACTTATTCAGTATCTCATTGGCATACTTTCTCTGAGATATAAACAATTCCTCATCTCATTGCCATACTTCCATACCAAGGAAATAATGCATGAGCCCCAAGTCCATCTCGAATTCTTTTGCAAGATCCTCTTTGCAAGATTCTACTAGCTTCTCATCACCTGTTAGAATTATATCATTGACATATAATACTATAATTTATAATTTACCTTCAACCACAATATGGTAAAGGCTTTCATTTGCTTCACTTTTGGTGAAGCCCAACCTAGTGAAATAACTGTCAATCCTAGTGTACCAAGCACGTGGTGCTTGTTTCAATCCATATAATGCTCACTTGATTCTGCACACATGCGACTCTTTGTTGAAGGTCACAAATACTTTCGGCTACTCAATGCACACCTTTTCCTCAATCACGCCATTGAATAATGATTTCTTCACATCCATTTGATGTATCTTCCATCCCATCTGAGTTGAAAGTGATATAATAGGTTTGATTGAAGAGTACCTTGCTACTGGAGCAAAGGTCTCCTCGTAATCAGTTCCCTCCACCTAAGAGAACCCTCTAGACACAAATATGGCTTTGTGCTTCTCCACACTCCCATATATTACTTGATTTACCTTGTAAAACCATTTAGAACTCACCATTGGCTTGTCTGCTGGTCTTGGGACCACTTCCCAAACACTGTTTTTGATAATGGAGTCATACTCCTCAACCATGGCATCAACCCATACTGGTTGCTTCACTACTTCCTCGAATGAGGATGACTCAATCTCTACACTCTTACTCATTAAGGCCATGTAGCCAATGTATCGATCTAGTGACCTCATCTACCTATGCTATGATGTGGGTGTTCCCATAGTCTCTCTAGCATCATGCATCAATATGTCATCCTCTCTGGTGCACTTCCTTCAATCTCTGGAATTCTCTGCATGAGTGGGTGCTTCCACTCTCTGCTCCTTTGAATGTGGTTTCTCCACATCATCCTAATGTTCTTCCTTTGGAACTAAAATCACCTCATCTACATGTAACTAAAGATCCCTCTCAAGGGACATCTCATGACCTTCTCTTCATCGAACTTCACATCCCTACGAACCACTGTCATCCTATGAGATGGAAGGTACATTCGATAGTTTTGAGGTGTATCAATGCACCACACAAATATGCCAAACTCAACTGTTGGCTCTAGATTTCTCCTTGCATCCTTGGTAACATAACAGTAAACTGATGAACCAAATATTCTAAAGTGTGTCACATTGAGTTTCTTACCTGAAAAATCTTCTTGTGGTGTACTCATCCTGAGAATCCGATGAGGACTCCTGTTCTACAAATATACAATTATGTTGCATGCTTCGACCCACAAGTGCAACGATAGGCCCTGATCATGTAACATTTCCTATGCAACTTCCATAATACTTTTGTTCTTCCTTTGAAACACCCCATTCTATTGTGGGTTATGGGGTGCTATTAACTCCCATCGAATGCCTTCTGATGCACAAAATTTCTTGAATTCATTCGACACATATTATCCACCGATATTGCTCCTCAGAACCTTCACGTTCTTGCCAGTGCCTTTATTAACAAGTGCTTTAAATTAACCAAATTTAGAGAATGTCTGATCTTTCTTCTGCATGAAGAAAATTCAGCACCTACATGAGAAATCATCTACAACTATTACATAATACCTGTTCTTGGACATGGAGGCTGTTGAGAACTGTCCACACACATCTAAGTGAACTATTTCAAGGATCACTTGCGCTCAATTGTCCTTATCATGAAAGGTGGCTTTGTTGTACTTCCCCAATGTACACCCTTTGCATGTATCTCTCTACTCAATTGCACCCTTGGGAAGTCCTAGAGATATTTGTTGCATGATCTTCAAAGCTCCATGGTGCAAGTGACCCAATCTTCTATGCCACAACTCAACGATGTCTCTACTCCACACCTTCTTTGCTTTTGTTCTCAAAGCAACACAATCTTCTACATCCAATTTGTAAAGGTTCTTCACCCAAACCCCGATCCACTTCATTTGTCCTAAGGCTATGTGACGAAGGAAAGCCTTTCCTTTGCTAAATACCACATCGTAGCCATGGTCCTCCAACATAGCAACTGAAACCAAATTATTCTTAAAATTCGGAACATACATGACATATTTTAATATGAGAGGAGAACAAGACTCCCTATGAAAAGTAATAGTATCGATGTCGGTCACACTATAGCTTCCATCATCTCCCATTTTGATGTGCACCTGGAGGTCCTTCTCCTCCAAGTCACTGAAGAATTCTTTGTTGTCGTTCATATGGAATGAGGATCCACTATCCAGATACCACACACTACCCATCACTGATGTCACCATGCAAGCAATGAGGGTTAAATCCAACTCGAATTGTGAAGCAAGAACTTCACCTATCGTTCCTGCTAATGGCTTCTTGTTAGCCTTCTTGTGTAGACACTTCGTGGCATAGTGTTCTAGCGCATGACAATGAAAACATTTAATATTTGTTAAGTCCTTCTTGCTGCCATAACTGAATTTTAATTTGGACTGGGATGACTTCCCTTTCCCTTTCTTTCCCTTTCCATCTAAGTCACAATTCTCCTCATCATCATTCTTGGATGAGGATCCATCTCTCATGTTCAGCCGAATCTCTTCTTGCACCAAGTTAGACCACAAACGCTCCCACTCTAGTAGCTTCTCCCTCCCATTTACCAAATCTTGATAGTTGTTCTAGTTCTTGAAAAGGCCTAGAAGTGCTAAGCTGACTAGATCATATTCAACAACTGTAACACCAACACTTCCAATCTCATCCCGACATTGGGTGAACTTGGTCAAGTACTTTGGTTTTGTGTCACCCTTCTCCATCTTGATTTTTCTGAGCTTGTTCTTCAGTGCCAACTTCCTGAGGTCACTACTATTTTGAAACAGTTCTTTCAAGGCCTTTGACATTGCATATGGAGTCTCCTTACCATGGAGGTTTGAGACAATATGATCTCGAAATCCTTCTAGGATAATCATTCTCGACTTTGCAACACATTTTCTCCACACTTCCATTTCTTGAGCATCAGTTGTTGGAGGCTTAGGAATATCTTTGTCTATGAATTTCTTAAGCCCATTATCTTCCAACACTGCCTCCATCCCATCCTTCCAAGAAATATAGTTCGAACTACCCTCAAGGGCATATTCGAGTCTCAATCCGTAGAACGACAATCTGCTGACTTTGAAGAATGATATAGCCAACTTGATTTCACCTACAAAAGACAAACTCATATTCTGCTCTTCTAGAGTGATTTATGCTCTGATACCATGTAGAAATTCCTTTTAGATTCAAACTGCTAATTGTAATTTACTAAAACAATAGACTTGAATCTATTGTACTCATTAGCGAAAACAATTAAACGACCATGAAATCACGAAGCATACAAGGGAAAGAATTCAATCAACACATTCCACAATGATTTCCTAGGGAAAGCCACAGCTAAAAGCCCATGCTATCTATATATTGCATTAGTCAGAAAATATGAGAAGATTACAATGCTTTTCTCAAGCCCGAGAAACCTCTACACTATCTCTATCTGTCTCACAACATCCTAGACAAGCCTAGGCCAATACTTAACCAATTTATCGCTTTCCCAAGTCCCTATTTCCTTGCATTGTTTCCTTGGGAATAACCACTATTAATTAGGGAAATTCCTCAATTGTAATTGTGCAATCCTCATAGGCCTTCCTCTAACTTCATGCGCTACCTGTACAATTCAGAGGATTATACAAGTGATAGTACACTATCCCTAAACTCCAATCTCAACTGGGTAACTCTTAGATCTGACATGCATGAGTTTTTTATGATTGAATCATCAGTTAATTGGTTGATCACTACAGGTAGCACCACACTACTAGACTAGGGCTTCTATAATGTAGGAGACACTCTACATGACTCAAGTTAGACACTTAACTTGAATTAACTAAGCCAACTAAGTCAATTTAACTTATCTAACTAATACAAGTTGTCATGTAATGTGGAATTACAAGTTTATTCCTAATTTAATTCAAGGACATAATTAAATTAGGATTTTCTTGTTGCATTTTAAACACATTCTTGAAGGCTTGCTAGAGGATAATTTTGGAGCAATTTTTAGGATTATTGTAGTAGCCTATAAAGTGTATTTGAAGTAGACTTGAATAAATCTTGAGAATAATTTGTAGCCTTCATTGAAGTAGACCTTGGAGTGAAATTTGAAGCAAATTTGAAGCTAATCTTGGAAAATCCTTTGATCCGTCATTGAAGAAGTCTTTGAAGCAGTTAAAGGTTGGAACCTTGCTGAAATATTGAATAGGTTGGAACCTTATTTTTGTAATAGTGGATTGGAGTCCTTATTTAAGGTTGAAGCCTTGTAAGAGACCGGGTTGGAGCCTTGAAGAAATTATAGATTTTGTTGTATAGGATGGAGCCTGAATTTTTGTAAAAGAGGAATGGAGTCCTCAATATCTTCATTAATAAAATTCTTTTCTTGTTCTACTTCTTGTGTTTTGGTTCAAATAGTGATTAAATCTTAATTGGCATAATATTAATTGACATAATATAACAATTGAAATAAATATTGATACACCCCCCATATTAGTCTTTCCAACAATTGGTATCAGACCCATATTTCTCAAGATCAGCCTAACAATTGGAAGAAGGATTTTTGAATCACAATGGCCAGTAAAGATGCTAAGATCCCCCAATTTGATGGAAAAAAAATCCTTTTTGGAAGGTCAAAATTAAATACTATTTAATTCCTCTTGGAGTTGACGTTTGGCAATATGTGATGGATGGATACAAAATTTCATCTCCACTAACAAAAAACATGGATGGGAAGAAAGTATATGTGGCAATTGCTAAGGCTTTGAATTTTATAACAAGTGGCTTGTTAGATTCAAAATTCGCTAAAGTTATGGTTATTGAAATACTAAATATATGTGGAACAAGATCACCAATATTTATGAGGGAGATCGCAAGGTAAAAAAGGCAAAGCTTCAAACATTTAGAAGGAAGTTTAAAAGCGTAAATACGAATGATGAATAAGATATTGCTACTTACTTTCTCTGAGTAGATGAGGTAGTCAACTCTCTGAGGACGAGGTGAAAAAGTCAATGAAAAAATGATTTTTGTTATTGTGTTTTCTTCTCGAATGTGTACGAAAAGAAACCAATTTAGGTTGTGGATGACAAAAAACCCAAACAATGAAATGACTGCTAAACATTGTAAATCTGCAACAAATGATAGAAACAAAACCTGCCAAAGCCCTGATCTATGTCACAATCATAGTCAAACAAAAAAATGGAATAGTAAAATAAGCACAAGTAACTCCAATAATCCAAAGGAAACTAGATATATAAAGAATATATTTTATTAAACAACACCTGTGAAGGGAACAAATAATATGACCAGCCCCCCTCTATGGGATGGGGTCTTTGCTATCCTCAAATGTCTTTAGCTTTTGTAGAGTCTCTCTCCTCTATAACGTGTAAACCCATCAAATAAAATTGTTTGAGCTCAATGAGAACTCAAATGGAAAAGAAAAATGGTGTGTGACAGTGATAAAAATCAGAGTCACAACAATGAATGCAATAATGAAAATAATTGAAAGTGAATAATGAATGGAAAACCCTTCTATTTATAGAAAAATATTAGGTTATCCGTGAATAATGAGCAATAATAAAATATTATTAACCCATTATAGAAATAGTCATTTGGAATATTTTATTATATTTGGTTAGAGGGAAAAAAATTTAAAACTTTTTATTTAGAAATGATAAATAAATAAATGATTTATTTATCATCTCAAAAAATATGGTTAAGGAATAATAAAAAATAATGATTTATTCAATTATTCTTGAGGGATTTGGTCAAACTTGACAAGGAATAATAACTAATTAGTGATTAATTAATTATTCCTAGAGGAAAATAAGATAATTAATGATTTATCTATTTATTTATCATAATTGGGTCAAATGTGACCAGGAATATTAATTAAATAATGGTTTAATTAATTATTTCTAGAAGATAATTAAATAAATAGTGATTTATTTAATTATTCTTGATGGGTTTAATTATAAATGACTTAACAAATGTGGTTTATTAAGTAATTTGTCACAATGAAAACAATTTTACTATGGTAAAATTGGCCTTACATGGTGTACTTCGATCCATCTAGTAAATTATGGCTAGATGATCAATTTTTTGTGATAACAAATTGCCCCCCAACGTACAAGTGTTAGGAGAAAAACATATGACTAAATTACGTTGAAAGGAAAAACCACTAGACAACAAAGTGGAGTCAGAGAGAGAGAAAGACCAATAGAGTTGAAGTGAAAGAGAATAGTGACAGAGGGGGCAAGACCAATGCAAGTCTCCTTTTATGTTGTGGTACCGTATGCTAGTGAGGTGGAGGAGGCATACCATTATCCTTCGAGATAACATAATACAAAAATAATGATGCGCCCAAAAATGGGAAACTGAGCAATAAAATACATGTTGAATGGTACATGACATGTTGACATAAATGAGCTAGAAAATAATACAATGTGTCCCACATACATAATGCGCTTGGAAAAAAATGAGCCAGGATTGAATACAATAGCATCTGAGTACATGAGACACATCGCGCTGCTTGCTGAAGGAGCTACACAACCCTAGCTAGTGAACATAACAAGAAGCATGCAGCAGCTCGCAGTTGCCCCTCAGCAACGTCCTGCTGCTGGGGACTGAGCACCATGGACGCATCAAAGGATGGAGTGCCTCTCTCAGATCAACAAAATGAAAATGAAGGAACATCAAAATCTTTCACCTCTCTCATTTTTGCAATGGGCTCGACAAATAACAAACCATCAATCAATAAGTTTGTTAAAAGATTGGAAGACATTCCTAAAATATCACTCCCTCCTACCCTTCCCCGTAGAGCAGCACTTTCTCTAGCGGAGCGTGGATTAGTGGGGCAGTTTACTGGGTTATGACCATCACCAAAAAATGTGCAAAAATGGGTAGAAAGGAACTGGACTGCATCAATAGATAGAAAAATATCAATCATGTTTTGTGGAAGAGGTTACTACACCTTTCACTTTGAAACCAAGGAGGATCGAGAACTGATATTTAGGAATGGACCTTATTTATGGATGTAAGGGGTTTGTATCTAAACAGAGGGATGCCAGATTTCGACCCAGAAATGGATGTACCTAATGCCATCCCTGTCTGGGTCAAATTGCCACACCTTCCCCTTCATTGTTGGGGGGATGATTCAGTCAAAGCCATAGGAAATGCAGTTGGGAAATATATATACAGGTGCAAGCCAAAGGAAAATATGCATGCATGCGCCAGAATCTATGTAGAAGTGGATCTTGGGAAAGGGTTACCTGCAGCTATCAAAATCAAAGTGGACCAGTGGACGCACATACAATAGCTGGATTATGAACAAATCCCCTTCAAATGCAAGGTATTTCACGAATACGGTCATTTTGAAAATAGATGTACAAAAAAAAGGAAAATGAAAATGAAAATGAAAAGAGTGAAGATCCGGAAAACAGATGGGAACAGGTTAAAAGAAAGAAGACATTCCACAAAAAAACAAATCTATATTCCTTGCAGCCCTCCACATCCTCTGATCTCCATCCCTCATCACCAAAAGAAGACAATAATCCTCTTGCTAGCCTTAATCCCTTTGAGCCTCTGGATCCTTCAGCTCCCCCATCCCCTAGACCAAGATCCATATC
>APFE030724814.1:67109-162916 GCA_000404065.3 Pinus taeda
GCACGCCGTGGATTGTACCTATAGTACCTTGAGGACCATCGTCATTATTGGTGGCCCCTCTCGCGTCTGTTAACAGTTTTCATCATTGGCTGGTAATCAGACGATGTTCAAGCATGTTCAACTTCGACTCCTGTATTCACATGTTTGAACTTGTACTTTGTTTAGGTTTGGATGGAGCGCAAGACCCTGTTTCTAGTCTCTTGTGGGCCACGTTGCGATTTTGTGGATCATTGTTACATGACTCGTTAATGGATGGCTGCGACCATACCTGAGTCTTTTAGGATGGCTGCGACCATACCTCTTATTATTAAGGTCTCTTCAGCTGGGTGGCTGCATCCATACCACAGACCTTCTTCATATGTCTTTTGGATGGCTACGCCCATGCCTAGACTACATGTAATTGAAATATCAGTTGTATTTGCCTGCAGGTCCTTCCTGGTGGTGTTCCGGTCCAGCAGTCTTGTAAAGCATTTCACCCCTCCCACTCTCTCGGGCTTCATGCTTTAGGGGGCATCTGTTACATAGTAAAATGTCACTGTCACCTTGTCAGTCTCCCTACTGTGTCATAAAATCATATTCACCATGCTT
Organism: Pinus taeda; assembly: GCA_000404065.3. Taxonomy (NCBI): domain Eukaryota; kingdom Viridiplantae; phylum Streptophyta; class Pinopsida; order Pinales; family Pinaceae; genus Pinus; species Pinus taeda. The sequence goes on from APFE030724814.1 coordinate 67,698, forward strand.
ATGCTCTCTGAAATGGCTAAAAACCCTCTTTGCCTAAGTTAAATGAATCATCGCGTCTGTTCATTAAATAACTGCGCTGACCGGCGGAGGCTAGTGTAACGCTGCGCTGCCAGCGTAGAAGCACACGTGTTTTCTGCGCTGGTCTGATTTTACGGACAGCGCGCCCTCCGTTCGTGTCCTTGAGCACTGACCAGACCTCCTCTATAGTTGATCTGCAATGCCAGCGCGCCAACCCAGTTTTGCACCCGCACTGATCCTGTTTGGGCGAATTTGTTCTAACAGCCAACCTTCCAGATCCCTCCAGACGTGGTTGTTAGCATTGTTGAGGTCGCCATCCTTTCTCTGGCATGTTTGTTCGACTGATCATCCACTTATCTTGGGGGAAATCTCATCCTTTACCTATTCATGGAGACTCCTTCTCCTTTATAAACCTCCTCCATTGCCCATGAGTAGCTAGTTTTTTAGTTTGGAACATATAGACTTTGATTGAGGAATTCTTAGTGCATTAGTGCTGCTCTTTGTAGGCCTTTGGTGTGTTGTGTGAGGATTTCTTTTGAGCTTGAGGAAGGTCATGAGCTTGTTGCCTTGTATGTGAGAGAGAGACCTCTTTGACTTGGGAGATTTGCTTCAAAGGTGAATGCTTGGAAGACATGCTGGCTGAACCCTCTAGAGAAGGACTCAGCGTCAGGACTTCGGTTGTACCTTACTCTACTTTCTGATTAATAAAGATAGATGACTACTCTTATGGTTCCATTTCCATTTGTCCTATGAATGATTAATGTAAATTGTATCATTCCTGACTGATACATAGTTGTTTTTAGTAGATTTTACACTTGTGTTTGTTCTCTCTTTGCTTGTGCAGGTGTCCGTCCGCGAGGATAGTGGAGGACTGTGATCGGTTGGAGCGAAGGAGCGAGAGGATCATCTCTTCGACAAACGTAGCGTTGGAATCCAAGTAGGTTTCTTTTACCCACTTGTTAATTACAACTAGGAACCTGCAGTGTAGCATTGTTTGATTGTTGCTAGACCCCCTTTGGGCTAGTAGGGATCGCCTCTATCCGTAGAGGGGATTTACCTCTCCAACAGTGCTGCTCCCTCCTTTCTTTGATCTCCGATCAAATCAAGACCATTTATTTGGCGCTTGATCTGACAGTCATCGATTAGCATGTTCAATTAAACTTATGTGACTCTCCTCCACCATCGATCTGTACTCAATGGATCAGATGACTCCCACTTATTTCGGGTAGACAACAAGCATAGATATTACCCGCTTGAAAAGCGGTTTTTCTATCTCCTCTAATGCTACGTGTCAATAGGTTAGTGGAATAAGGTGACTTCTCCCTTTTACCACTTATGGTTTCTACCCTGCCTGAAATACCATCTCTGCGTATAATCCCGCCTTTCTTCTCGGTTAACATCCAGACTTGTTCGCTCCTGATGACCATAGATTTCAACCATTGATGGCTGCGATGACTCCTCCAGTTTCCTCTTCCACTAGCGCCTTTGGTTAATCTCCACTGTTCATCCCATCATCCTAATCTATAAGACTTAATCTTGGCCGCTATTCTTCTGACAACCTCGTCTGTTGATCTCCGATATCCAATGATTCCCATTTACGCCAAAAGGAAAGTGGTCAACAACAGCAGAAGAAGAAGCACCTCAGGCAACACAAAATCAAAGAAGCACAACAAAATATGGAGCAGTAAGCAGAGACAAAGGAAGAACAAGAAAACAAATCACATGGAATTAAACCCACTGAAGAAGAAGTAGTGGCATTTTACAAAAAAAACTCTTCAAGCAACAAAGGAGAGAACTCGGTCAATTATGACAAGAAGAACTAGTCAAATCAGGAGCAATCAGTCTACAAGCCTTGAAAAATTGTCAGAGAGCCCATGACATTTAAATTTCTCTTTCTTGTAAGTCAATTTGTTAGGCAGTACACTAGAATACACATAAAAATACATGGAGTCTTGAACACAAGCCTAGGAGAAGAGACTGCGTTCCTGTCTCATGGCTTAGATGTTTTTCATGGTACAGTCATTTGTAATAGGAGCTTGCTCCATTAAAGCTTTTGATAATATATCAACTACTCGACCTTGTTAAAAAAAAAACATCTGAGTACATGAGATATAGTGGCTCTTCCATCAAAAAATGGGTTGGAGGGAGGGTAGAAAAACAGAAGAAGCCCTACTAAACAGGGAAGGGCTCTGCAAAACTAAATGGATCATCTAAAGGAGATATGCATGCTATGAATGCTACAAGAGGAAAGAACCAAACCCATCAAATCTGCAGAATTGCATCTGAGGCTGTAGTATAATATGAAGTCATCCGGGAATGTGGGGGGCTACCTAAAGGGCCACCCCCTCATGAGGTCTCAAACATCTCACACACACCCAGGAATCATTAGTACAATCTGCTGCATCACTGGACCATTAAGTTTATGAATCATGGACATGAAATAATCAAGTCAAAGGGAAATGATGATTCCATTTGCTTGATCCGAGGCACCGATTGAGAATGGAAGCTGGAACCAAGACACACCACCCTCTAGGCTGTTCTTTTGGAATAGATGTGCCGATGTTGACAAAATAGGGCCCACCATAGGTGAGGCAATGAGGATCCTCAATTAAGGCGTGAGGGATAATAGTAATGTGATTAATGGATTGACACCAGGGAGAATGGAAAAAATGGGACTGAGCGACAAACAAATAACTTCCCTTGTCAGAGCATAAAATGCATGGTTGACCTGGCAATTGCTGGCTCGACTTCGGAGGGGATGGTGGACAATATGACTGAAGGCCAAAATGGGCAACATGAGATGAATGGTATGTAAATATGGATGGAATACTATGACATGATACAATGGGATGTGAAACAGTCTGCATGGATGCAAAGGTGACTTATTGCGGATGCTTTGAATAAGGGTAACTCGATGACGTTGCCACACAGAATGGGCCTGGTGGGGTTCATGAAAGCATGAGAAAAGGATGTTTGCTCATGAATAAAATTGACATGTGAGACAAAAAGTGCCAAGGGAAGGTGGTCCCCAAAATACAAGCATCTCATATGAATAAATTTGATTTGAAGAGGTGACGAAGTGACCCTTCTTGAAAAAATGGCTTCTGGGCGAAATGTCGAATCATCAAAAACTAAGAAAGACCCATAATAGTTTTCAGTGAGAGTTTTTCAATGGTGTCGATGGTTCATCAAACGGAGCTACAGTCTGGTCATGATGTGCGACAAAAAAAACTATGGGTTTTCCTATAAAAGGGCATTTTCCCTCCAACTGGAGAGGACGAGAAGGCCCTAAATATTGTGGAGATCGTAGCGGAAAATTGACCATTGGAATAAGGATCTATGAATTTTTGGAAAGTGGCCTTACTTTTCTAAAGATGGCCTTAACGTTTCTTGGAATGATGGTTCCTGGTGAAGAATTAAGTGAAGAGGAAAATGAGAATGAACTACTAGAGGAGTTCTAGAATAATTCTCACCCACTAAGTCAAACATGGGGACTATGTGGACATAGAGTAGAATATTTAAGATATGGTATCAAATGTCTACGATATGCGATGTGCATATAGCTCGTTGGAGAGGCCGGTAGGACAAACTATCCAAGGAATGGGATGATAATCGACCATACCTAGATCTAGTGGGATCTAGGCCAAAACTTATCTTAATCAATTAAGAAGATGGCCAAGGGAAAGCCATCATGCCTCCAAGCATGGGATACTACCCACAATCATATGTGATGGAGGGGACTGATCAGGTATGCAAAGGTGGGGATGATGCCCCTGATCCGGTGCTTAGTATTTAGCTCAAAAATCAAAGTGCTCAGAATCACTCGAAACCTGAACGATCGTGTCCATCTCAGTGATACTATCCAAATGCAACTTATTTCACTAAAAATTGATTTCGTATGAGGAAGATATCACATTTTGTCTGCTTTGCTAAACATAAGAATTTTTAAAAAAAAAAGTAGTCACTACATAGTTTGCAGTCTGTACTACTGACGTGGCAAGTGACTAGGCAGGTCAACGGGATGGTCAACATCGAATTGGGTTTTGCCAAGTTTCATGTTTTTATTGGTCTGCAGGTTGGTTATGTGGCATGATTTTATTGGTTTGAGGTGGACCAATGAGGAGGGGAAAAGTGGCAAGCCCGAAGGTCGGCACGTGTCCCTCCCCAAAGGACCACATATATCGGTGCGCAGTAGAATTATATGGTAGGCTGGGGGTGTCAAACCCGGGACCTGCATCGAACAAACCACATGACATACCGTTACACCATTGTTGTAGTTCTTACAAGACTGTGGTTTCACGTTGATTTTAATGTGCTAACATTTTGCTATTGGGGGTTAGGAGGGAGCTAGTCCACAAGACAACCCCCTCCCATGTGAACACTCCATCCGGTGGTAACGGCTAGCACCTAACTCAAACGGTAACCACAAACCGTGACATTTTTATGCTCCCATGTGAACACACCACATAAACTGCATGCTAATGAGTTTCCATTAGCGGTATTAGTGCTAACCTCCAGTTTATTATTAATTAAACTCCACTTAACATTTAATTAATCTATAGTTAACTTGGCAAAGTTTTTGGTGGTTCCTCCAATTTCATAGATTCCTCCAGTTTTAGCGGGACTAATTGGAGTTCCTCTAGTTGTAGTGGAGGTTTACTAGGAGAAACTGTTTTGACCATAAATTTGGAAAAATTCAACTAAATTGAGATCAGGAAAAGGTGTTCTTAGATAATTTGGATGTTTTGAGCACATTGAAATAGGTTTCAGGAGCAGTAGAGCATTGCAAACAACAAATTTTCCATTATTGAGCTAGTACAGAGGCCCAAGCCATGGAATATGGACCAAGGAGATGTAGCCTAGGAGGGTTGAACTCCTTCATCAAAACACTAAGTTAAGGCTTCATTTTGATCGTTTGTTGTACATTTTATTGCTGTTGTTCAAGACTTGTTTTTCATGCTATTTTTGTCATGAATTTAACATAAAACTTGATAAATTTACCTGTTATCATTCACAAACACCATAAGGGAACAAATGCACATGAAGCAATTGATAAGCATTTGTTTATAAATCTGAAGTTGAAATTAGCACAACAAAACTAACATTCAATTACAGATCAAGTTGGTATCAGAGCAAAGGTTATTTGCTTTATTGCTTGAGTTTTGTGCAAGTAGGTTTTTAATGGTTACAAATTTGTGATGCTTACAAGGTTGAAGTTGCAGAGAGGAGAAGGGAAACTATTGGTTGCAACTCCTGAGGTAATTCCCAAAAGAAGGAGAGCCATAAGGCCACAATCTCCACCCAAATTTCCAATCACAGTGGCACTTGAAACACCCCAAGTTTTACCTTTAATTGAGATTGAGGAGGCACAAGCAATACTAGAAATTGAGCTTGAATCCAAAGCCATAATGTCTAGAGTAGGATAGACCGAAGGTCTTTCAGAAAAGGAATCATTCAAGAAAGATTTCTATGACTTAACTAACATTGTTAGATTCCTCTATGAAGGGAGGAATGCTAGAATGGTTGGAGAGAGTTCTAAGCCTCCACATGGAGAGGGAATATCAGGAGATAAAAAAGATGAAAAGAAGGATTCAAAGGGCAATGGAGGAAAGCCTACTCCATCTCCACCATCTTCATCTCCCTCATCATATTCATCATCCTCATCATCTTCATCATCCTCAACATCTCTAACAACATCATCTTTCACTTCCACCACAAAACTATTCATACTCATTCAAAATACCCAAAGTAAAAAATCCCTTACTCAAACTAGACATTAAGTTTGAACTTCCCATATACAATGGTGAGGTTAATGCAGGAAACTTAAACAATTGGAAGTTTATTACAAAATTTAGAACCTTCAAGAAGATGACATAAATATCCAGTTGGCTTCATTGAGGCTAGAAGGAGCAACGCTAGTCTAGTGGGAAGCAAAGACTCAAGAGGAAATGTGAATTCATGGTAAGATATCCATTTCTTGGGTTGAATTTGTTTCTGAAATTAAATGAAAGTTTTATCCTTTAGCCTATATGAAAAAAGCCATTATGAGTTGGAAAAATTTTAGGCAACTCAAGGGCAAAACAGTTCAATACTATACCCAAGAGTTTAGGAAGAGAGATTTGTTGTTAGAAGTAAATTTGAATTCCCAAGATACACTATTGAAATATATTGGGGGTTTACGTTCCTACTTAAAACACACTATCCTTATGTTCAATCCAAGTAATTTAAATGAGGTATGTGTGCAAGCCTCGCGCCTTGAAGCAAGAGGAAATAACATGCAAGGAGAGGGTAGTAAGAAGAAGCCATTCAAGGGTAAGGAGAAAGAGAAGGGTGGAAAAGGGAAAGGGAAGACTACTAGCATTATGATACAAGTGTTGTCCTTGATGGCAACTCACTCACAGGCCAGTTCAGTTTGATGAAAGGCAACCCACAGTGTAATAGATCCATTCATATGGAAAAGGGCATTAGTACAGAAAAAAAGGAAGGTGGAACTAAAGTCTACTAATTAGAATGAAGAAGTTGAATGTAAAGGATGGTGAAAAGCAGTTTAAGATATATACGCAGGTCCACTTAGTCAAAACAACATGTACACACAGGTCCACAGAACAAAAAGCGCGTATACGTATACATGCACTCCCACAAGAGGAAAAGTGTGTACAGGCTGGAAAATAAAGGAATTTCAAGAGTAGAGAATACTAGGGGTCAATACCATGGTATTAGCCCACAATATTGAGTGAAGTAGCGACTATTTTATCTCGCCCAAGAATACCACAGGTCCTAAGTGGTTTTGGTCCGAGGTATTGAGAAAGGCCTAAAACTATATAAGGAGGAGAAGATCATAAGGCCAAAGTGTGCAAGTGAATGGGTTTCTGAGGAATACTTCTATATGAAGTATATGTTATGTTGCAGGAGCTATGATTATGAGATGATATGAAATATTTTGTGCACCTTGGATACAATGTTAGATCAAGATCATAAGAATTGAAGTGACTTATCATTGCATGATTTGATGTTGATTGGGCTATATCTGAATACTAATGCATGTTTTATTCTGTAAATGTTATGAGCTGGGTATGACAGAAGTATGGAATAGTTGTGAAGTTTTAAGTTAGTATTTTCAGATCTATACGTTGGTTCGCTTTGCTAAAAGTGCGTATACACATTGGTTCGGCACATCAAAGTAGTGTATACATTATGAAATATGATGTTTGAAGCTGGGTTCTGCTCTGTGTTATGATGAATGTGTTATGGTGACTGTGTTTTGGTGACAGTGTTCTGAATGTTCAGATTGATTGATTGTGATTTGCTTCAGTGATGATGGGTTTTCATTGATTGGTTGTATTGCAGTGGTGATTGATTATGAGCTTCAATGTTTCTGATGGGTCCAGTATGAAAATCTGATGAAACGAGGCCTTCAGATTGTGGTGTTGTGTTCCAGGAGTATCCAGTATAAAAATTTATGTAACGTGGTCCCTAGAGGAAGAGAGAAGGTCGTAGTCTTCTGTGGGCCAGCGCCTACGTACTTGTAAACATATCAGCTAGTACAAGAGCCAGGGGGTTGGAGATCCCTTCCAGTAGTATCTAGAAAACGAGTGAAGGTTGGAGCCTTCTGTAGGTTGGTTCCTACGTACTAGTAAACAGATCGGCTAGTACAAGAGCTAGGGGGTTGTAGCTCCCTTCCAGTAGAACCTGGAGAACGAGAGAAGGTTGTAGCCTTCTATAGGTGGGTGCCTGTGTACTGGTATGAGTCTGCACTAGTACAAGATTGTAAACATGTTTTTCTTATATTAAAAGAAGTCATCAACAGGAGGTTTTTATCCTGTATTGGGTTTCCACCTTAAATCTTGGTGTTCATGTGTGTTTCTTATGTGTGATGGTTTATTCTATTATTAATTTACATGGTTACTATTTATATGGTTAATGAAATACTAATGCACTGATTAAAGATCAACATATGATGAACTAAATCATAAGTTTACTGGATATACGCTAGTTGCTTTAAAGATGGTTACATGTACACGCGAGATACCTTCATTGAAGTAGTGTATATAAATCTGAGTATGAAATGAAAAAATTATTGATTTGATAATATTGATTCACCCCCCCTCTCATTATTATTTCCAACAATTGGTATTAGAGCAGGTCCTTCAGAAGAATCTTGATCACTTGAAGGCATATCTTTCAAAATGAACAATCACGATGGCATGGGATCTATCAGACCACCAATCTTCAATGGGAACAACTTGGCATATTGGAAAACACAAACTAGAGTGTATCTTTAGTCACTTGGAGCTGATGTTTGGGAAATTATGGAGAAAGGATATCAATATCCAACAACAGTCCCCACGGATCCAGCAGAAAGAAAAACACATGAAATCAATGCTAAATTTGTTAACATCTTATTGGGAAGTCTACTAGAATTAGAATTCATCAAATTCATGCAGCTCAACACAGCCAATAAATATGGGACAGAATCATTCAGAGCTACGAAGGTGACTCCCAGGTAAAACATGCTAAACTACAATCTCTCAGAATCCAGTATGAAACTCTCAAGATGCATAGTGATGAAATTATTTCTAGTTATTTCTTGCGAGTAGATGTGATTGTAAATCATATTATAAATCTGGGTGAAGAGATAAGGAATCTACTTTAGTTGAGAAAAATTTGATATCTTTTTTCTTCTAAATTTGAGTCAAAAGTGTTTGCCATAGAAGAAAAACAAGATCTTCAAATTATTATTGTGACTCAACTCCATGGAATCCTAACTGCTTTTAAAATGAGAAAAGGAGGTCTATCAGATATGAGAGAAGCCTCTTTTAAAGCATCAACAAAGGGAAAAGAAAAGGAAGAGCACAATGAAACATGACACATTTCAGAAGAAGAATATGAGGTAAATTTTGTCAAGAAGCTTTAACGAGGTTCCGGAAAATTCAGAGGTAAGCTACCATTCAAATGCTTTTCTTGTGGTAGAGTTGGTCATTACGCTGCTAAATGGCCTCATATCAAAGGAAAGATGTCTACAGAAGGTACTAGAAGTTATTATGCTCATGATGATAGTGACTTATCCAATAGTGATGAAGATGACCGAGAAATTAAACTACTCATGGCATATGAAAATCACGCCTTAGAAAAGGAATATTTCCTTAAATAAATCATTCAACTCAAAATCAGTTTGGCAGAATAGGATACATTCCTAAACACAGTGACACATCAACTCACTGAAAAGGACAAACACAATGAAGTGTTAGAATGTGAAGTAGTAAGTCTAAGAAAAGAACTTGAAAAGAAAAAGACTTTGAATCTTAGATTTGCTAAAGGATTGGAAACGTTAGATGAAATCATCAAAGTTTAGCGTTCGCCTATTATAAAGATTGGTCTTGGTTTTGATGATGGTCAATCTAGCTCACAAGATGAGGTAAGGAACTGCAATGCAAAATCTGAAATGGTCAACAAGGAGATAAAAGGTCAACCCCATCAACAACCAAGGAAAGAAAGACTTCAAAGAAAAACACTTCCACCTAACTATGTAAGGTATAATTGTTTCTTTTCTCTAACAAATAATGTTGAATGTTTTAAATGTCATAATTTCGGATATGCTGCAGCCAGATGCAGAAGTAGAATGGTTCAAGGCCATCACATAGAAAGATCATCAGTTTCTACGTACTTTAAGGGATATTGTTTTGCTTGTAATATGTTTGGTCAAAAATCTATTGATTGTGATAGAAGGAATATGAAACATGTAAGATGATATGCATGTAACAAGTTTGGACATAAATCAAAGGAATGCAGGAGAAAATTTTGGCCACCATACCAAAAGGAGAAAACATCATCACAATCCAAGGTATTGAAGAAGAAGGAATTGTTGTCAGAAATATGTGGCATAGCTTAGTTTACAAACATAACAGACCCAGGGGTAGTTGAAAGTGATAAACTCTAGTATTCCAATCCTCATACATAGTTATTATGAAGAGAAGTCACATATATACATGAGTTAGAAGATGCACAGTCGCGTATATGGTGTTTTGAAGAAAAATTAGTGGGACAAACTCAGGAAGAGGGGTCTGATATGGTTTAGTCAATTATCAATTATCTTTTTGTTCTGATTGATGATGGTTACAGTCTGCTGATGATATGTGGAATTGTTTTTGGCCCTCATAAGATGTTAATAAGTTGATGAATAACCGGTTGATGATGATGCCTTGATGATTCTTACTAACAAATGCAATCATCAAATCTGATAGTAAATAGTTAGCATAGGTTCGGGGGGAGCATATGTTTCTAATAATGCATTGTTGGCATTATATTAGAAGACCTTGGTACATGACGATAATTATATTGCTTGATCCACATAGTTGTTTGATTCAGGTGACTCTTTTGATGATGAACATATACAGGCTGTTGATCTTGATGTTGCTAACAGATGCTGATAGTGCAAATCATATATGGTGTATGATAGTTGCTGATGACTATCATGGTCTTGTTTAGATTGTTAGTCCTTATTATAAATTTCATGTGTAGCATTTGATGTAAAGGTCATGAAAAGACCTAATTTGTAACCCCACTATGCATGGGAAGGATGATGTAATAATTGCTATTTCAGTCATGTATAAACATTTGGTATATCCCCACTTGCTTGGGTGGATGAGTCAAATTTCGTGTATCCCCACTTGGTTAGGTGATCAGGGGGAGCATGGACATAATAATGTATATCAAAAGCGGAGAATATCTTGGTTCGCCCTTTGCCCTTGATGTCAAAGGGGGAGAATATCTTGGTGTTGCTTTTTATCTCTAACAGTTTCTACAACTTGTTCGCATTATGATACAAGTTGGGTTGCCATTAAGTCCAAAGGTGGATATTTTTGTAATTATGATACAAGTGTTGTCCTTGATGGAAACTCACTCACAAGTCATTTCATTTTTAATAAAAGGCAACCCACAGTGTAACAGATCCATTCAGACGTGACAAGGCATTGGTACAGAAGAGCAAGAAGATGGAATTAAAGTTTGCTAATTAGAATGAAGAAGTTGAAGGTAAAGGATGGTGAAAAGCAGTTTAATATGTATACACAGGTCCACTTAGTCAAAACAATGTGTACACGCAGGTCCACAGAACAAAAAATGCGTATACGTATACACACACTCCCGCAAGAGGAAAAGCACGTACATGTTGAAAAATCAAGGAAGTTCAAGAGTAGAGAATACCATGGGTCAATACCATGGTATTAGCCCACAATATTGAGCAGAGTAACGACTATTTGATCTTGCCCAAGAATACCATGGGTCCTAAGTGGTTTTGGTCCAAGGTATTGAGGAAGGCCTAAAACTGTATAAGGAGGAGAAGATCATAAGGCCAAAGTGTGCAAGTGAATGGGTTTTTGAGGAATACTTCTATCTGAAGTATATGTTTTTTCTCGTAGAAAAAAGTCATAATTTCTATTAAATTTTGAAAATTACATTTTGTAGATGCCAAAGCATATGCATATGTGAGGCAATGGAGCCTGACAAAAATTTGGTAGGCACAAACAACAAAAAAAATAAATAAATCAAGAAAATGTGTTCCACGCCAAGAGCACTGAGATGATAATATGGGGGGAATCATGTTTTCCTCCCCTTTTTCTTCTCTACCTTGCACCACTCTCCTTGGGACGGTATCGTGGGAACAATTTGAAGTGGATTTTCATCGCAGGGTGAGGGGTTTTCCTTGTCAGAGTCAGATGTGTCTGATATATGCTGCCTTTTGGTTCCACTGATTTCCATTGTATCTGAAGTCTTTTTCGGTTGCGGTTCCATATCTAAAGTATATGTTATGTTGTAGAGGCTACGATTATGAGATGATCTAAAATATTTTTTGCACCTTGGATACAATGTTAGACTAGGATCATAAGAACTGAAATGACTTATCATTGCATGATCTGATGTTGATTGGGCTAGATTTGAATACTAACACATGTTTTATTCTGTAAATGTTATGATCTAGGTATGACAAAAGTCTGGAATAGTTGTGAAGTTTTAAGTTAGTATTTGCAGATCTATACACTGGTTCTCTTTGCTAAAAGCGCATATACACGTTGTTTCGGCACATCAAAGTAGCGTATACATTATGAAATATGATGTTTGAAGTTGCAGTTGGTTCTAGTTGTTGTTGCAGAGTTCTGGGTTCTGCTCTTTGTTCTAGTGATAGTGTTTTGAATGTTCAGATTGATTGATTGTGATTTGCTTCAACGTTGATTGGTTTTCAGTGATTGGTTGTATCGTAGTGGTGATTGATTATGAGATTCAATGTTGTTGATGGGTCTAATATGAAAATTTGATGAAACGAGGCCTTCAGATTGTGGTGTTGTGTTCTAGGAGTATCCAATTTGAAAATTTATGAAACGTGGTCCTTGGAGGAAGAGAGAAGGTCATAGCCTTCTATAGGCTGGCGCCTACATACTGGTAAACATATCTTCCAGTACAAGATCTAGGTGGTTGGATCTCCCTTCTAGTAGCAACTAGAAAATGAATGAAGGTTGGAGCCTTCTGTAGGCTGGCGCCTATGTAGTAGTAAACGGATCGACTAGTACAAGAGCTAGGAGTTGTAGCTCCCTTCCTGTAGAAGCTGGAGAATGAGAGAAGCTTGTAGCCTTCTACAGCTGGGTGCCTGCATACTGGTATGAGACTGCACCAGTACAAGATTGTAAACAAGTTTTTCTTATATTAAAAGAAGACAACAACAGGTGGTTTTTGTCTCGCATTGGGTTTCCACCTTAAATCTTGGTGTTCATGTGTGTTGCTTATGTGTGATGGTTTATTCTATTATTACTGCACATGGTTACTGTTTATATGGTTAATGAAGTACTTATGCACTGATTAAAGATCAACATATGATGAATTAACTGAATCATAAGTTTGTTGGATATATGCTAGTTGCTTTAAATATAGTTGTGTGTACACGCGAGTTACCTTCATTTAAGTAGCATATATAAATATGAGTATGAAATTAAGAAGTTATTGATTTGATAATACTGATTCATCCCCGCTCTCAGTATTATCTCCAACAAATACGAATGCAAGTGTGTAGAAATAAGGGGAGAAAACTATATGCTAACATTGTTCCAAATCTGTGCATGATGAAACCCATTGTTGGAAATTACATCCCGAACTAAGTCCTAAGAAACAAAACAATTAAGAGAAAACAAAAGATGAACGCTACCACACAACATGTCTTGGATCAGATTTTGGTGATAAGACCAAGATTTCAGCCATAGTCACAAAAAGAAAAGAAGTTGTTGCAAGCACTAGTTCCTCACAATGTTACAACAACACTCCAAATGAAGAATCAAGGATATAATTGTTCCATGTACGGGTAATTTTAAATCATACAAAGATTGTTGCATTATTTAATAGTGGGTCACAATCAAAACTAATTTCAGAAGACTTGGTCAAAAAGCTTAACCTTGAAACTGTACCTCATCATAAGCCATATCCATTGGGTTGGATAGTCAATAATGCAAATTTACAGGTTACAAGGAAATGCTTATTCAGGTTTTCCATTACTGAAAAATTCATTGATGAAGTTGAGTTAGATGTAGTTCCACTTGATATATCAAGAATCATTTTGGGAAGTCCTTATTTGTATGATAGGAAAGCAATATTTTATCACCATGAGAACAAATATCTGTTGCTCAAGAATGGAGTGGAGTATATTGTGAGAGCCCATAGCAAAAAGTTAAACATTTCTTTGGTTAATGCAGGGCATATGAAGAGACTAGTAAATGCAAGTAAAAATTTTGTGTTTCTCATGATCAAGAAAAAGAATGATATTGATTATGAATATTTTGAAGGTTGTGATGAAAAGTTAAAATCTGATTTGTTTGATGTGGTAAGCAAGCATGGTGAACTAAAGGGGTTACCTCCCTAGATGGAAATGCAGCATGAGATACAACTGCAACAGGATGTTCCACTTCCAAACATTGGCATGTATTGCATGAAGATTATGGAGAGTATGGAAATCAATAAGAAAATTCAAGAATTTCTAAACAAAGGTATCATACACCGATCTACTTCGCCATGTGGTTCGTCTGTTGTCTTGGTGCCAAAGAAGGATGGGACTTGGCACATGTGTGTGTATTTCTGTGCACTAAACAAAACAATGGTAAAGAATCGTTATCCACTCCCAAGAATTGATGATTCGCTTTATCAATTGAGATATGCAAAGTATTTCACTAAGTTAGACTTACGAAGTGGTTATCATCAAGTTAGAATAGCTGAAGAGGACATTTGGGAAACCACATTTAAAACTAAACAAGGATTGTTTGAGTGGCTTGTTATGCCTTTCGTTCTTACAAATGCTCCATCTACTTTCATGAGAGTTATGAATGATGTATTGAGACCATTTCTAGATGAATTTTTCATTGTTTACTTAGATGATATTCTCATATTTAGAAAATCTAGGGATGAACATGTCATGCATGTGAATAAAGTACTTGATGTCTTAAGAAAAGAAAAGTTGTTTTTAAAGATGTCAAAGTGTGAATTTGGCAAGACTTTTTTAGTGTATTTGGGACATATTTTGGAGGAGGTGAGCTGAAGATATACCTCTCTAGGGTTGAGGTCATTCTGAATTGGCCCAAGCCCAATACAATTACAGAGTAAGAAGCTTTCTAGGGGCAACACAATATTGGAGGAAATTTATTGCTATTTTTTCTTCCATTGCAACTCCATTACATGTATTGACTAGTGTCAAGAAAGTATTCCATTGCGGAGATGTACAACATAAAGCATTTGATGCTTTAAAGAAAAAGATCAGTTGAACGCTAGTATTAGCTCTTCTTGATCTTAGAAAACCATTTGAGATTCAAACAAATGCTAGTGATTACACCATGAGAGTAGTTCTTATGCAACATGGTAAGCCCATTTCATTTCATTCTGAAATTTTTAATGGAGTTGTGACTAACTATCCCACTTATGAAAAAGAACTTTACACATTGGTACAAAGTGTCAAAAAATGGAAACACTACTTGATGGGGAAGGAGACCATTATCCATACCGACCATCAACCATTACAGTACTTACAGTCACAGTCAAAGTTGCAGCAATTGTGACACTTCAAATTGATGGGTTTTCTACAACAGTTTCATTTGGTTATCAAGTACAAAAAGGGAATCCATAATAAGGTAGGTGATATGATTTCTAGGCCTAAATTAAATTCATCTATTATAATCAAGCACAATTCTGTTTTGCATGAAAGTTACATTGAGCAATATGCATATGATAATGAATTTCAAGATGTATATGCAAGCTTGAGGCAAGGAAAACAAATTGAAGAGTTATATTACCATGTACATAACAATTTGTTGTATCACTTGGGAAAGTTATTTATTCCACAGGGAGAAAGAAACAATAGCATAAGGGAGGCACACACTTCATTGATTTCTGGACACTTTGGTGTAGGCAAGACAATAGTGAATCTCCAAAGGTATTGTTATTGGCCACACATGTTTGATAATGCATCTCGTTTCATTAGAAGATGTTCTTTATGTGCAACAAGTAAGCCTAGCAATAGGAAACTAGGATTGTACACTTCACTTCCGTACCTTCACATCCATGGGAGAGTATCTCAATGGATTTTGTAGGAGGTCTTCCATTGTCAAGGAAAGGTCATGATTACTTGCATGTATTTGTAGATAGGTTCAGCAAGATGTGTATTATAACTCCATGTAAAAAGAAAATTACAACTGAACAATCCTCTCACCTTTTCTTCCAAAATATTTGGGTTCATTTTGGTCTTCCTACTTCTATTGTATGTGATCAAGATTCTCTATTTGTTGGGAATTTTCAGTCAAATTTGTGGGACATGATGGACACTAAGTTGAAGAAGAGTACAACCTTTGATCTGCAAACAGATAGACAAACCAAGGTGGTCAACATGACAACCATTCATCTTCTTAGAGGATATTGCAGCAAACACCCCAAGTTTTGGGATGAACAGTTGCATTACATACAACATGTATACAACAGGGCAAAGCATTCTTCCACAAACACATTGCCATTTGAGGCATGTTTTGGGTACTTGCCAGGATTGCCATTGGATTTCATCTTTAAGAAAGATATCTCCATTGATGGTCATAATGACATCGATAAGGAAAGGAATTTCATAGAGAAAATTCAGTTGATACATCACACATTGTAGGAACAACTGGAAAAGAGTCAGAGGAGCTACAAGGTAAGGTATGACAAACACTGTGTCAATCATAAATTTCAAGTTGGAGATGAAGTTTGGTTATATATTAGCAAAGAGAAACTTCTAGGGGAAGGTAAAAATATTAAGGCAATCTATTATGGTCCTTTTAAAATTCTGGAAAAGGTTGGTAACAATGCATTTAAGCTAGATTTGCCTCCTTATATGCAAATATACTCTGTTGTTAATGTTGAGAATTTGAGATTGTTTGAGCCTCCTTTAATTGATGATCAAGGAGAGAATGTTAAAATGCCATCAATAAATGATTTCTCGCCAGAATATCTTGATGAACTTCAGGAGGATCTCATACTTGACATAAGAACCAAAACTTCAAAGAGAGGGAATGTCGAATATCCTAGACTGGGACTCAAGGGACCAAATCCTTATAAGGCCAAATGGTTGTAGATCAAGAAGGTGAGGGGGCTGTACCCTCACTTGCTGAACAATTGGTAGTATCTTTTGGGGTCCAAAAGACTTCTAGTTGGGAGGAATGATCAGGTGCTCAATATTTAGCTCAAAAATCAAAGTGTTTGAAATCGCTCGAAACTTGAATGACCGTGTCCATCTCGGAGATACAATCTCAATGCAACTCATTTCACTAAAAACTGAGTTCGTATGAGGTAGAAATCACATTCTATTCGCTTTTCCAAATAAAGGAATTTTTGAAAAAAAAGTACAATCACTGCACAGTCAGCAATCCGTACTACTGACGTGGTAGGTGTCTGGGCAGGTCAACGTCCAATTGTGTTTTCCCAAGTGTCATGTTTTTATTGTTCTGCAGGTTCGTGATGTGGCATGATTTTATTGGTTTGAGGTGGACCAATCAGGAGGGGACAAGTGGCAAGCCTGGAGGCCTCTACGTGTCCCTCCCCAAAGGACCACATATATCAGTGCACATAAAATTTTTATGGTAGGATGGGGGGGTCAAACTCGGGACCTACACTGGACAAATCACATGACATACCATTACACCACCATTGTAGTTCTTACAAGACTATGGTTTCACGTTGATTTTATTGTGGTAACATTTTGCTGTTGGGGGTTAGGAGGGAGCTAGCCCGCAGGTCAGCCCCCTCCCATGTGAACATTTCATCTGGTGGTATTGGCTAGTGGCCAGATCAAATGGTAACCACAAATCGCGACATTTTATGCTCCCATGTGAACACACTGCATAAACTGCAATGCTAACGATTTTCCATTAAATGCATTGTATTAGCGCTAACCACTAGTTTATTGTTAATTAAACTCCACTTAACATTTAATTAATCCGCAGTTAACTTGGAAGATTTTTTGGTAGTTCCTCCAATTTCAGAGATTCCTCCAGTTTTAGCGGGACTAACTCGAGTTCCTCCAGTTTTAGTGGAGGTTTACAAAGAGAAACTGTTTTGACCATAACTTTGGCAAAATTCAACGAAATTGAGATCAGGAAAAGGTGTTCCTAGATGATTTGGATGTTATGAGCACATTGAAGTAGGTTTCAGGAGCAGTAGAGCATTTTAAACAACACTTTTTCCATTATTTATCTAATACAGAGGCCCAAGCCATGGAAGTTGGACCAAGAAGATGTAGCCCAGAAGGGGTGAACTCCTTCCTCAAAACACTGTGTTAAGTGTTCATTTTTATGGTTTGATGTACATTTTATTGTTGTTATTCAAAACTTGTTTTTCATGCTATTTTTCTCATGAATTTAACATAAAACTTGATAAATTTACCTATTATCATTCACAAACACATAAGCAAACTTATGCATATGAAGCAAATGATAAGAATTTGTTTATAAATCTGAAGTTGAAATTAGCACAACAAAAATAACATCAGTTACAAATCAGCCCCCTAGGAGGAGGAGTTTGTTGAGCGCCATTGTGTTTCAAGTGCTCGAAAAAGGGATTCAAACATCTCGGCTCAACTTAGCACGAGATCCTCCAAAGGATGATAAGGAGATGTAGGGGCCTATGTGCCCCCAATATGATATGGGTGTACTGGATGTATTTAGAGTGGTGCACTCCAAATATGGAAGGAAGTGTGCAGGATGGTGTATATCATCCCAAGGGTAATCAACGGTAGTCATGGCTTCCATGATGTCCTCATCAGAATGGAAGATAGGTAGATGGAAGGAAGACTGACTACATGATGTAGTGACGGTACCTGGTGCATCATCATGAGAAAGAAGGTTCACATATGCATCACTTGGAATGGTAGACGACGAGCTAATAGATGAAAAATCTGCCGATGTTGAGACTTGGGATTCCAGCTAAGGAGGTTTGATAGAAGCGTGCGCAGAAACCTTAGAGAGGTTTTCCTGCGAGGAAATCAAGGATGATGATAGGTAAAGGATATGGACGTGGAGTCCGTCATCTCAACATCGGTGGGAGGGATCACGATGGTGGGACCAGAGTCTCCCTGTTCTAGCGTACTAGTGGTACCAGAATCCACGAGTATAGGAGTAAGTGATCCACTACGAGTGGCCTTGTAATCACAAAGCGCTTGAAGGAAATCATGAAATTCATCGATACGAGGGAAACAATGGGAATAGTGACCATAATAATAGAACAAGGCACAAGGGTGATTTGTGCGCAACGTTTTTATTTTTCTGGCTGGTCTTGGTAAGGTAACTTGGACCTAAGGGATATTTGACTCAGGGAGTGTTCCATGAACCAAAGGTTTGAGACGAGGAAGCTTAGGAGATTTATTGGTGGCATGCCCAACAACCTCACACAAAATGCACAAAGGTATCGGCTTTGGAGCTTTAGGAGCTGGAGGTGTTTGGGGAGTCTTGTCCTTACGTTTCTTTTTCTTGGCTTTTCCCCCCTGTCCAGATGCTTTCACAACAGGAGTGGGTTCCTGTTGAGGTGGTGGTAGAACTAGAGTAGTGATAGGGGTCGTAGGACCAGTTGAACCGGGGTCAAAGAATGATATGGTCTTAGCTGACCATGCAGAGTGTTCACACGAGGATCAATGTACCACACTGGGATCCCCAAAGTCATGTTAGGAAGGACCAAGGAAGCCATGAAAGGGACATAAAATATTCTTGGAGGATGAAACAAGAAAGATGTTTGTCCTGCAGGGTAATGTCCCAATGGAACAACTCCTGGATGATTGAGACCTAGAGGAACAGTTCCTCGTGGGAACAAAGAGGAGGCACCCACGAAAATAGGAGGTCCTAGGGGTGTGGATCCAGATGGCTCGAATGGAATGGTAACCACGGGGTGCTGAGAAGCTAATTGTGGATTATATGTACCATATTTATTTTGAGCAACCCATGACGCTTGTAACATGCAAACACTAAAAGAGCTAGGCTCAGATATAGGATGGGGAGTACCAGGAAAAGAACCTAATAATAAGGAACCTTTGTAGACTCTAGGTGAGACATTGGTGAGAGGGGTGGAGGATTGTTTGTCAGAGATCGATGAGATAATGGACTTAGGGGAGTTTAAGGATGTCGACTTGTAGTATGTCAATTGATTGATGGTGATGATCTTCCCTTCATGGGGGGAGCACATATTGCGGAAAATCGCAGATGCGATGGCTAACATGGCATAAGTGTAACTACGACCCAAGAGAATATTGTAATCAAGAGGGGCATCAATAAGCTTGATGTCAACATGAAAAATCTTACCCACAAGAGTCACTAGACACTTGTGATACATGCCGAGAGGTTGGGAGGAATGAATGTCCCAGGCACACAAAGTGATGGTGGATGGGGACAACTTAGGTGACTTGAATTCCTTTTGAACAGTAGCAAACATCATGCAAGTGGATGCGCCTTCATCAATAATGCATCGAGAGATGATGGAATTATGGACTCAGACTAGTATCTAGAATGCCACGGATAGAGGTAATGGAGGATGTTCTGACATATCAACAGGAAAGAAAATTAAATGATCATCTGAAGGATCTATTATGCCCAGAGTAGTTAGTATAGCTTTCTTTTGAGATAGGCACAACTAGAGGACTTCCAGCATCAACATGGCAGTAGGTGATTGTGCCAAGTCATCTACTATACTTTACGTATGGGAAACTCAGTCAGAAGACGCGTTATGGCGTAATGGTCCCTTGGGGATCTTAGGAATTGACTCAAATTTAGGTTGAGGGACCTGTACCAGACCATTTGGTATCATAAGAGGCTCAGTAGATGTGTTGGTATTGGACTCAGTGGTGCACGAAGTCGATGGCTTGTCATATTGACGTGACCGAGTTTGCAAGTTGATATCAGAAGTATTGACCTCGTCAAAATTCATCATGAGGATCTGGTAGTCACTAGGATCAGAAGGTTGGGGAAGGTGAGATGCTTGACCTAACTAAGGTTGAGCAACAATAAATTTTTGTTAAGGGAAAGGATTTGTGAGCACTGCCAGTTTGGATGGCACAAGATTTTGAGGCGTTGTTGTATGGGCAGTTGACCTCTAGAATCTAATTGGGCTTCCCACATTTGGCACATTTGGGATAAGAGGGGACACTCATGAGTATAATGGCCATGTATACCACTACATGCACAAGGCTTTTTCATTTGACTAGCCTTGTTTTTCCTGGGATGGTCACCCTGTTGCTGGTTGTTGGTGTTAAGATGGTTCCCCTGGGGTTCATTAGGTTATTGACCTTGGTTACCCTGGTTACCCTTATTACCTTTCCCTTTATTCTTTTTCTTTGAATTTGGGGGATTGGTTGCACTTTACTGTGAAAACACTTGAACCTGAGGGGGCGGTGGCTGCTGGGGCTGAGATGAATGAGAGGATGTGATGCTAATTCCTAAGGGGCTTGAGCACTCGATGATGCATATGTATAATATGGTGAAGTGGAAACTGTCTGGTAGACAGGTTGAGCACTAGCTGGCCCTGACATCTGCTGATGTGGGGTGGTAAATGCATAAGATGTGTTTTGTCCTGAATACACATTGTTAGTAGGAGGAGCATAAGCGTTAGAGGAACTGGTGCCCCTCCGTTGATAGCCATAACTATGTTGAGTATATGGTGAAGGATGTGACATAGATCCAACGATACCATCGGTGACGTGAGATGCCCCAGTGCATTGGTACCACCAGATCGTGGGGGGTCTAGTATAATGGTATAGACATAATCATATTGAGCATAAATCAAGTCATATCTCAAAGAATTATGGAGAGCCTCTTCCTCTATATGAGGAAAATGAGATGCGACATATTTGGAAATATGCGACAAAAGATTCCCAAGGAACCAATTGAGGTAGACATGGTCTTTGAAGGGTGGAGCACAACACATGCTCCTCCTTCTACACCATTCCTGGACATGATCGGAAAGACGGGTGGCAGAGGACTGAAAAATGTGGTCAAGAGCTCCATAACAATGTCGTATCGGAGAGGTAACTGAAAATATGAGAGGAACACTTTAGAAAGTGTTGCGAAAATGGAATGAGAGGTGACGAGTTGGTCTACATACCACTTTGCAGCATCTCCAATGAGCGTGCATTGGAACAATCTAAGATGAATGGAATCATTGGTGATGGAATTGGATGAACACCACATATGGAAGGAGTGGACGTGATTAGTGGGGTCCTCTCTAGGATTACCCTCAAACTTGGGAATGTTGGAGGGAATATTAGTCGACATAGTTGGTCAACTGACATCGTGGTGTATAGGGTCATTAATCAACTGGCTAAAATCCGGGAGGCTTAACCTAACCATGAAAGGTAGCGTGGGAGCTGCCGGAATGGTTCCTGATATAGTTCCACTAGATGTGACCACCAGGGTAGAACCGAAGCCAACACCATGTTGGGTTCTTGCACCTACAGTGGGTCCTAACTTGATGATGGTATCTAGTGAAGGAGGCTTGGAATCAAATGAAATAGAAGAAGATTTGGTATGGGGACTTAGGGGACTATGAACTCGAACCATGCATGGAGAAGTAATATGCCCAAGCGGAATCTAGGGATGAAGGCCTAAGAGTCTCCGCGACAAATTCTTTGGTGGCACAATGGTTATAAGACAAAAGTGACATGGAAATGGTGAAGGGAGATCAGTAAGATGTTTTTGTCTATGTGTGTGGACATAAATTAATTAAGTCTTGGCTTGGTGGTGTAAACCAAGAACCCTTCGCTTAAGGTGTGCTTGTGTGTGTAAGTACGTTTATTAATTAAGCCCAAATCATGTTTGAAAAAAGAAAAATATTGTTGAAATAAACTGAAATTAAAAACAGAAAGTGAACATCAAATCAACTTTCTAAGATCCCACCCAAACTGGGTTTGTAAACACTATGTTGGTTGGTAGTGAAATCAACTGAAAACACACAAAAAAGGCCAATAGATCTAAGCGTCCATGTGACTGGGATCAAATGACACTATGTTGTTGGAAAGTGGTGTAGTAACAACAAAAAACTGGGGGGGAAATCGCTGCAACAAGATAGGGAGATGGGTGTGAAACCTAGGGGAACTGACGGGACCCAAAGGCTAATGACTAAACAAGGTTTAAGATGAAACTTTGGATGGAAACAACCTATATTTGAAGATCTGAAATAGGAAGGTACAGATCTGGAAAATATGTCTCAAAGCTCTGCAAAAACTCAGACTTCTTACTAAGCTAAATGCCTCCTACAAAGGTGGAAGCGTACTAGAAGCCCAAAAAGGCTAAATTCAACTTTGATGAGAAAAACAGAGTAGATCAAGGCCTAAACAGGGTGGGTCAATGGTCAACCAACCCAGGAGACAACTATAGGAAAAACCCAAAAACAGATCATAAAAAATCCTAGAAAACCTAAAATCACAGGTACTGACCTGATTCTTGGGATATTGCACTTTTTGGTCTAGAAAGTGCGCTTTGGACCTCCAGATTGCACTTTTGGGGCAGAAAAGTGCAATTTCTTCTCCTTGATTCTTGGTTGGTAAGTCTTAGAAAAATTTACAGTCTTTGTTGTGGTCGGTTCTTGAGAATTGCAGAAAAGAGTAGAAAACTTACGAAAGTTAGAAATTTGACTAATCTAGGGCTAGAAAGCTATTAAACAGCATTAAGACATTGAAAAATAAAAGCCCTAAGCTCAAAACTAAAGGTCGCCTAGATTTTCGGATCAGAATTAAAAACACATTGGAGCTGCCAAATTGTTAGTGACGATCATAAATTCCCTAGTGGAGTCGCCAAATTGTTATTGTGTTTTCTTCTCGAATGTATACGAAAAGAAACCACTTTAGGTTGTGGATGAAAAAAAACCCAAACAATGAAAATGGTTGCTAAACGTTGTAGATTTGCAACAAATGATAGAAACAAAACCTTCCAAAGCCCTGATCTATGCCACAATCATAGTTAAACAACAAAATGGAATAGTAAAATAAGCGCAAGTAACTCCAATAATCCAATGGAAACCAAGCATATAAAGAATATATTTTATTAAACAACACAAGTAAAGGGAACAAATAATGTTACCAATCCCCCTCTATGGGATGGGTTCTTGGCTATCCTCAAACGTCTTCAGCTTTTGTAGAGTCTATCTCCCCTATAATGTGTAAACCCATCAAATAAAATTGTTTGAGCTCAATGAGAACTCAAATGAAAAATAAAAATGGTGAGCGACAATGATAATAATCATAGTTACAACAATGAGTGCAACAATGAAAATAATCGAAAGTGAATAATGAATGGAAAACCCTTCTATTTATAACAAATATTAGGTTATCCTCGAATAATGAGTAATAATAAAATATTATTAACCCCATTCTAGAAATAACCATTTGGAATATTTTATTATATTTGGTTAGAGGGAAAAAGTATTTAAACTTTTATTTAGAAATGATAAATAAATAAATGATTTATTTATCATCTCAAGAAATATGGTTAAGGAATAATAAACAAAAAATGATTTATTTAATTACTCCTGAGGGATTTGGTCAAACTTGACAAGGAATAATAACTAATTAGTGATTAATTAATTATTCCTAGAGAAAAACAAGATAATTAATGATATATCTATTTATTTCTCATAATTGGGTCCAATGTGACAAGGAATATTAATTAAACAATGGTTTAATTAATTATTCCTAGAAGGTAATAAAATAATAGTCATTTATTTAATTATTCTTCATGGGTTTAATTATAAATGACTTAACAAATGTGGTTTAATAAGTAATTTCTCACAGTGAAAACAATTTTACTATGGTAAAATTTTCCTTACATGGTGTATTTTGATCGATCTAGTAAATTATGGGTAGATGATCAATTTTTTGTGATAACAATTGTCTAAAAGGTCTTGAGATCCCTTCCAAATCATTTTGATGCCAAAGTTGGTGCCATAGAAGAATTAAAATATTTGGACTCTTTATCAATATATGAACTTCATGGAATTCTTACAACATATGAGATGAGGTCAATAAATTCAACCCATAAGGAAGCTGCATTTAAGGAATCCAAGACATCAAGAAAGGAAAAGAATTGTGATTGTAGCAACAATGGTTCTGATACTGAAATGGCTTACTTTTTTAGGAAGTTGAAGAAAGGATCCAAAATCAAAGGTAAGTTACCTCTCATATGCTTTAGATGTGGTAAAATAAGACAGTATGCAACAAAGAGTCCTTTTAAAGATGTTAGTGATGATGATGATGAACCTAAGAGAAGAACCTTCAAAAGGAAAGGCTCAAGCAAAAAGAATTTCTTCTACAAGCAAGAAAATGATGAATCTCATGAAGAAGAAGAATATGGTGAAAGAAATAAAGTATTGCTCATGGCCTTAACAAATGAAACAAATAATCTATAAGAAGAAGAAGGATGTCTAGAAGAAATAGAAGGAATTATGGAAGACCTATTGATCAGTGCCATAAAAAATATGAGAGACTAAGGAAAAATAATGTAAAGTTATCTCATGAAATCATCTCTCTAAAAACCGAGAAGGAAGAAGCTAATAGAATAGAAAAAGTATTGAGAAATAAACTAAAGGAAAATGAAGAGATTTGTGGAAAATTAGAGGTAGAAGTGGTATCTTTAAAAAGATATTTGGATAAGGCCAACAAGAATTTGAAGAGTTACTAAACCTTGGACAACATACTCAACTTCCAGAGGTCACCACATGATAAATATAGACTTGGCTATAAGGGATAATCCTCCAATTCTCAATGAGACACCAATGGTCATTATGCAGAAGAGCCTATAAGTTTTGTTGATGTTGTTAAAGGACCTCATCTCAATAACACTTCAGAAAAAAATTTTCATTCAAGAAATAAGAAGTAGTCCCTCCATGAAAGGAATATCCCATAAAGGAAATACTACACCAACATGTATTAAACTATTTTTCTTGACAATTGTTTTTATTGTAAAAAATTTGGTCATCAAGAAAAACATTCCAATGCATATATGACTAATCATCAAAAAAATGTTGTTGACATCAAAAGGAAAAATCAACTTAAGACCTATAATTATTTTTCTCCCCATTCAAAGTATAGTCTATAATGTAACAAATGTAACAATCCAGGTCATGGAGCATAAAATTTCCCATTACAGCTAAAAGAAACAATATGGAGAAAGAAGAATGAAGAATCTACCTCTGAGAAGTGTGACCTAGCCTTGTACGATGCTCAAAAAAAGGAAAATCTATGGTTTGTAGTTAGTGGATTTTCTAGGCACATGATAAGTGACCAAAAAAAATCATCTCAATAAGCACATAAATGGATAGAAATGTGACCATTGGAGATAATGGATATGCTAAAATTGTTGGAAAAGGCACGGTGAGTCTCATAAATGGCAAGGGAAAAGCACAAAATGCACTAAATGTTGAAGGGCTCAAGCATAATGTCCTACATGGCAGCCAAATATGCGATTAGGGACATGATCTCATCTTTCATTCCAAGGACTGTGAGATAAGGATATCATCTTTAGTAAAACTGGTAGAAAGAGTAAGAATAACAATAATTTATACATTCTCAGTGAAATTCGAGAAGAAAAATGTTACACGAGTCAAGGAAATGAAATCTAGTTGTGGCGCAAGCATTTGGGACACCTAAGCTTTAATAACTTGGTGAAGATTAAAAAAACTCAAGTTGTAAGAGATATCCATAGAATCTCAAATCCAATAAATGTTATTTGTGCACCATGTCAACATGGAAAGAAAACTAGGACCAACTTCATTCATGCAGATATATGTAGTCTAACCAGAACTCTAGCTCTATAAGGAGAAAGGTATTTTATTTTATTTACAAATGATTATACTAGAATGATGTGGGTATTTTTCATAAGATATAAGTCAAAGGTGAAAAATTGTCTTAAAAATTTCAAAGCAACAGTTGAAAATGAAAGTGAGTTCAAGATCAAATGCTTAAGAATGGATAGAGGCAAAGAATTTACTTAAGGAGAATTCAATGAATTTTGTGAAAAATATGGAATCAAAAGGGAACTTTCTATTGTTATGACTCCACAACAAAATGTAGTAGAAATAAAGAATATATATGTATAAGAGACTGCAAGAACAATGTTGTTGGAAGTTGACTTATAGGCTAAATTCTAGAGGGCGATAGTTGGGGCAACAATCTATATCATGAACGGAGATCAACTTCGAGTAGATAGTGATAAAACTCCATATGAATTATGGAAAGGAAATCCTACCTTTGTGAAACACTTCAGAATAATTGGAAGAAAATGCTTTATGAAGATTCACTAGGCAAAGTTGATTCATGTGTTGATGAAGGAATTGTTCCTGGATACTCATTAAGAAGAAAGGACTACAAATGCTACAACATTCATTTGCAAAAGACAGTTGAAAGAATTGATGTAAATATAGATGAGTCTCTTCCTAAAAAGAAGTTGTTCAAACCAATGAAGAAGACCCTGTCTTTCCATATCTAGACGAAGGTGTTTCAAAAGAAGATAAGGAGATGGAAAATCAAAAGGAGGAACCATCTCAAACAACATCAAAGACAACCTTAAAGTTTGTACAAAAACATCATCCACAAAACCAAATCATTGGATATGTGGATGGAGGAATACAAGCTTGAAGAAAGATGACAAACACACCAAAAAGGAGTGATATCGCCTTACTATCCCTAGTGGAACCAAAGGATTACATTCAAGCAAGTAAGGATCCACATTGGATAAAGACAATGGGAAGAGATGAACCAAATTGAAAAGAATGGAACATGGGAACTAGTACCTTGTCCAAATGATAAGAATGTCATAGAAAGAAAGTGGGTGTATAAGAGAAAAATGAATGAGGATGGACAAGTCATAAAAAACAAGGCAAGATTGGTGTGCAAAGGATACACTCAAATTGAAGGAATTGACTTTGAAGAGACTTTCACTCCTATTGCTAGATTAGAGGCTATAAGGATGTTTTTAGAATTTTACTTGTTCAAAACCTTCAAAGTATATCAGATGGTTGTGAAGTCAACCTTTATAAATGAAGATCTAAAAGAAGACATATACATGGAACAACCAGAAGGATTTGACTTGTCAGAAAATAAATACTTCGTTTGCAAATTAAATAAGGCCTTGTATGGATTGAAACAAGCTCTAAGAGATTGGTATGCTAGAATAGATCAATATCTTCAACAATAAGGATTCAAAAGAGAAGTTGTAGGAAGCAATATTTACATGAAGATGGAAAAAGATAGTTTGTTGATCACACTGGTATACATTGATGCTCTGATTTTTGGCAGCAACAATAATGAGATGGGTCACAAATTTGCTCAAGAAATGTCAATGAATGGAGAGTTATATTTCTTTCTTGGACTTCAAGTAACTCAAGCCGATGTTGGAATGTTCATAACTTCATAACACAAACAAATTACTTCAAGGAGATTCTTAAGTGATTGGATGTAAGAATGCGCTTTTGTAAGCACACCTATGATTATAGGTTGCAAGCTACGTAAGGATGATGAATCCCTTATAGTAGATGCAAATATCTATAGATCAATGATTGGAGAGATTCTATATCTGATAGCTTCACAACCATACATCGTGTAGGCAACAAGTATTGTTAAAGATTCCTTGTAGGAAGCAATATTTACATGAAGATGGACAAAGACAGTTTGTTGATCACACTGGTATACATTGATGCTCTGATTTTTGGCAACAACAATGATGAGATGGGTCACAAATTTTCTCATGAAATGTTAATGACTAAAGAGTTGTCTTTATTTCTTGGACTTCTAGTAACTCAAACCAATGCTGGAATGTTCATAACTTCATAACATAAAAAAGAAGTATGCTAAGGAGATTCTTAAGTGATTTGGATGTAAGAATGTGATTTTTTAAGCACACCTATGATTGTAGGTTGCAATCTAAGTAAGGATGATGAATCCCTTATAGTAGATGCAAATATCTATAGATCAATGATTGGAGAGATTCTATATCTGATAGCTTCACAACCATACATCATGTAGGTAGCATGTATGGTGGCAAGGTTCCAATTCACACCTATGGAATCCAACATGAAAGTAGTAAAAAGGATATTTAGATACCTAAAGGGGACTCCTGATTTTGGCCTATGGTACCCTAGGAGAAAAAATATTACCTTGGAACCATATATCAATGGAAACTGGGCAGGAAGCATTTTTGATGGAGAAAGCACCAATGAGAATGCATTCTTCTTAGGACATTGTCTTGTATATTGGCTAAGCAAGAAACAATAACAATCATCTATATATATCTCCATAGTTAAAGCCAAGTATATAGCGACAACAGATTGTTATACACAAATCTTATGGATGAAGGAAGCATTGAAGGATGTGTTAGTGTCTGTATCTTCATCCCTTTGTCAAAGATCAAATCCTCTTGTTGCATTTCATATTTAGGTGTCCCGCCCAGTCATTTGCATTCCGTTAGGCGCATGGATCATCTGATGGTAGTGGCTTTCCTACAGTTTTCCTCATTGTCATTTACCTGCTGGTTCATGTTTGATCATAAAAAAAACATATACAGTCACTTTTTTTTTTATCTTTAAGATTGCAAAGGTCCATTTAGGGTTTCATTGTCAATTAGGTCCAGGGTTTCACTAGGGTTTCGTCAAAAAATGTGTCAAAGTGTCTAATAAGCAACCTGCAGGCCATGAGGAGGTTTCAACATCAATAAATTTCCATAGCGGGTAGCGTTAAAACCAGCAACGATTTCTCATCCCCCTGCGTTGACAGCATTGGCACTTCCAGCAACGTAAGTGCTGATAAGATCATGGGTGCAGCAATAATTAACATGGGTGGTGTTAAGAGGAATATGGTGGGTAATACAGATATATTAATGGTTAATAACGTGGGTCATTCTGGTGGAACAATGGGTAATGAAGATATAAACAATTACAGTGTGAAGCACAACAATATCAGTGCTAAAGGAGTTATGAATAGGTACAAAAACCAAACTGATAATTCTAACCATGGTATTATTATTAATAATTATAATGCTTCCAGGGATAATCAAAGCAATGATAAAATTGAGAACCACTCTTCAAATACACAGGAAAAAAAGGTTGTGAATCTCTCATCTATAAATCTCAATCCGGAAGAAATCAGAATCTTGAGCAAGGGTTTGGGATTTGCAGTCTCACCCAAAAATATTACTTTTGAAAGCATCATCTGCAACATTGAGAATGGGACTCAAGGTCTTTCACCAAACGACAGAGAAATATTAAGACAAGAATGTTCCCTAGCTTTGTTGAGGTCTAAACGCCCAAGGAGTAACCTTGATAAGGAAGGGCAGGAAGCTCTCAAATCTCTCCGTAATAATGATAAAATAGTGGTCCTTAAAGCGGATAAAGGTGGAGCCACTGTTGTGTTAAACAAGGAAGATTACATTCATAAAATGAATGAGCATTTGAGTTGTGGCAGTTATAGAAAGGTCAATGCTAACCCCATTCCCAAGGTGATAAAGCAGGTTAAGAAAGCCATCATGGAAACCAACCTGGAAGATAAAATAAAAAATAGGTTGATTCCCTCCTGTGAGGTTATTCCCAGAATCTATGGATTACCAAAAATCCATAAGGAAGGAGTCCCTCTCAGACCAATTGTTAACACCATTGGTTCCCCTATTTATGAATTAGCTAAGTATGTATCTAAGATCCTAAAACCTCTGGTTGGTAACACGGACTCCTTCATAAAAGACTCAACAGATTTCGTTAATCTTATTAAGGATAAAAGGTTGGATAAAGATGATATTCTAGTGAGCTTTGATGTCGTATCCTTGTTTACAAAGATTCCCCTTGATGAGGCTATGCATGTTATAACGATGGCCACTGATCCTCAAACTGCGAAGCTTGCAGAAATCTGTTTAAGGTCCACTTTCTTCAGTTTTCAAGATCACTATTATGAACAAATTTCTGGAGTTGCCATGGGTTCCCCGCTCTCACCTATTGTCGCCAACCTATATATGGAGTACTTTGAAAAGAAAGCCCTTGACTCATTCCACTTGAAACCGGCTTGGTGGAAAATATTTGTCGATGGCACCAACCTGAATTGGACCCACGGTAGAACAGAGCTTGAGAAATTCTTCAATCATCTTAACTCTTTATCCTCTGAAATCAAATTTACTATGGAGCTTGAAGAGAATGGCAAGATCCCCTTTCTAGATGTCTTGATCAGTAGAAGGGAGGATGGTACCTTGGGACACCAGGTTTATAGGAAGAAAACTCACACTGATAGCTATCTTCATGCTGACTCTTACCATCATCCCTCCCAGAAATCTGGTGTTCTAAACACCCTGGCGGTTAGAGCTTTCAGGATCTCTGACACTGATCACCTGAAGGAGGAGATTGAGCACTTAACCTCTGTCTTCAAGAGCATTGGATACAAGGAGTGGAGCATCAAGAAGGCTATAAGAAGAGCTCAAGACAGGGCCCTCTCAAATCGCAACCCTGAGGACAAGAAAGAAAAACAAGGGAGGGTTTACCTTCCATTCATCCAGGGGGTTACCGACAAGATCGCAAAAATATCAAAAAGGAGGAACATAGACACTCAATTTACAACATGTGGAACGATAAGACAGATGATGAGGTCAGTTAAGGATAACATTGATCGTCAACAACTGAAGGGAGTGTACAAATTGATTGCTCATGTGGTAGAAGTTATATTGGGGAAACAGGTCGATCTCTGAAAACCAGGCTTAAAGAACACGCGGCTGACATAAAGAATGAAAGATCCCGTACATCAGCCCTTGCAGAGCACTCATCCAAGACCAAACATCATATGTGTTTGGAAGATGCCAAGGTAATTGCAAGGGAGGACAATTATCACAAAAGAAAAATCAGAGAAGCCATCGAAATTATGAAATTTCCACAGAACCTCAACAGGGACAATGGCAGTGAAATCAACGGAAACTGGTTCCCCCTGATTAAACAGATTAACCCCTCAAGACCCTCGGAAGCATGAGGACAAAGATCGAAAGGTCATACCAGGTTTGGTTATTAATTAATCAACTAATTAATCAATTAATCAAATTAATTTAATTTAATTTAATTAATTATATTAATTAAATTAAATTAAATTAATGGCTAATATAAAAATAAATAAAATAAGAATAAAGTTAATAAATAGATTTAATAATAAATAATATAATAAAACAAAAATAATAATAAAAATAAAATAAAAATAATAATAGAAATTAAAATAATAAGAATAAGAATAAGTAAAAGAAAAATTAATATTTAAGGTTTTTAAAATTAATATTTAAGGTTTTTAAATCAATTAGGTTTCTAATTAGTAAAATTATAAAATCAATATTTCAAATGAAATAATTAATTTTTAGTTGAAATCTAGGCTTCAATTCATTTAATGTAATTAATTATTATTAGCCTTAATGTAAATAAAAATCTGATATTAATTAATTAAAGAATTAATTAATTGATTTTATTAATTAACCTTTTAATAATTAATAATTAAAGTTTCAATAAAAATAACAAATTTTAATTTAATAATATAAATATAGCATAATTATAAAAATAAAATAAAAATAATTAAAAAATTTAAATTAATTAAAAAAATTTGAATTAAAAATTATCAGTTTAATTAAATTAAAAAATTTTGAAAAAAAAATTGAATTTTTTTTTGAATTAAATTATCAATTTAATAAACCTAAAATAATAGAGCAATTTTGCAATTAATGATAAATATTAATGTAAATTTAAGCAAAAGAATGATAAAAATTAATTATAAAAATTAAAATAAAAATTAGGTCATAATAATGTGTCAGCTCTTATATTAGGGCTCTTTGGTTTATTTATACCCAGGCGCTCAACTCTTTCTCTCAAATAATCTTTTCATTCATCTTATCTTTCTAATTTGTCCTGATGATGGACCTCCTTTGGGGTTTGAAACGTCGGCAAAATGAAGTTGAAACTGTGGACAATCCGGAACATGAAGCTACAATAAATTTCATCGCCAAGTGTTCGAAATTGTGTTTTTCCTCAAAACTCTGTTTTGAGGAAAAAACTGAGTATTTTTCCTTTATTGTACAAAAATCATGAAATTTTTTTTTCTTCATTATGTATCACTCCATCTGCATCCTGGTTTCTTTCCTTAGCCCCAGTAGTTCCATCACCTACAAAACAAGCAAATCTCAGGTCATTTAGTTCATCACAAAACTCAAATGAAGTGAAAAGTCCAAAAAAAAACAGAGTTTGAAATAAAGTCATTTGCACAACATTATAAAAGTGGTTTGGAAAAATTAAATTTGAAAAGCTCCATGTATAAATCATTTCTCCAAATGTTTGAAAGCTTATTTGCACTCCAAGAGCAAAGAGAAAGCAAAGCAAAGATTATTGTGATGAGCAAGTGAGAAATTGGGTGAAAATCGCTCTAAGTTACCGGCGCAGCGCATTGGGTAGGAGGCGCAATGCACTCACCAGGTGCGGCGCACTGGGCCTCAGACTCCTGTGTTATTTTGCAAGGGCACGACACATACGCTGGGCGCGGTGCATGGGGTATGCTGCACAGTGCACACAGCCAGAGAGCCCGAAAACTTCCGGAATTTGCTCAAATCGCCAAAAACACACGAATTTGTCTTGTTACAAGTAGGTAGAGCCTTCACCTCTGTTGCCATTTGAAAAAGAAACTTGCTGCCTAAGGTTTTGATTAACTATTTTTCTACCAAGTCTATCATTCCTCCATCATTCCCTTATCTCATTTGTCCATTGATTTCCTTACTCCCTAAGTTCTCCTACCCCCTAAATTCACTAATCCCCAAATCCCCTATCCCAAGTTCCCTTTCCCAAAATCCCAAGTGCACCAAACCCTAGTCTCTTACTTAAAGTCCCAAACTACACTCTAAATCCCTGTTCCCTTAACTAACCCTACCCCAACAGTCCCTAAGTCCATATTTCCCTAAATTATTCCTCCACAGTCCTTCATTTCATTGTTTTCCCTTGGTGGCAGAGGTCAAACACATCACCAAAGACAGTTCAAGACAGTTCAATATATTAGCACCTACTTCTCCAAGACAGTTTATCTACCATCAGCCATGGAATCTGATCCTTCATATGGTTATGAAGAGGAAACCCACAGTGACTCACCTACAGAGGGACATGCACCCAGGAGGCCTCATAGAGGTGGCAAACATATCAGAGAAGAACCAACCACTCTTGCTGAGTTACAGGCCTGCCCCCTTGCCATCTCTTGTTTCCAATGTCAATGATGTTATGAATTTTGTAAGAAGGTTGCTAGCATTCAGTTTCATCATGAGTTGGCTCATTTTTTTGTACTGCATTTACATGGTGATCGAGCCACTCTAGCTGGTGTCACTTTCACATTAACACCAGAATCCATTTCCATAGCAACCGGCATACCTAACATTGGAGAGCCATGGAACAATAGGCAGAAAATTGACCGACAACATTATGAACCGTACATTAAGCTTGACTTTTTGAGACAGCTCAAGAGAGTGTTTCCTTTTCGGTACCTAAAAGATGCATATGCTCCTTTAATGAAATTGATCATGAAGTATTTCAGCTGTGAGGGCCGATTCTCCCGTTTGTATGCTTATCATATCAGGTTGCTCATGCATTTTACCCAGGTACGGATGATGAACATTCCTTACTTCATGTGCTGAAATATCGAAAGGATGACCACTCTAGTGTAGCACAAGACCCCTCAGCAGCAGTTTAACAATATTTATCATTTTGGCCTTATTAAAATTGTGGTTATTCATCAGCTTGGCTTGCACGACATCACTTGGGATGATTTCATCTCTCGTGAGTATTTCACAACTCCTCATGGACCTTCAGAGGCTTTGCATGAGATAGGTGGACCTTCTTATCAGCATGAGGGTCATGAGACACAGGTTTCCAGTGTGCCGATTTTTATTACTTATCAGAAGGGAACTAGGTAGTTGTTCGTGGCAGCAAAGCAAGGGTTATATCCACCTGGGGTGGAAGGGGCCTTGCTTCCGGCATCAGCACCATAGGTTCAGGACAAAGGCAAGAGGCCAATGTAGGATGAGGGGCCTTCGGGTGAGTGGGACTTTATTCTTATTGAGGATGTTGATACAGACATGGGCCTACAAACCACAAATCTCAAAGAGATCATCCAAGAACAACAGACAGAAATCAAAGCCTTGTCCCTCAACTTGGAGAGGGCTAAGTGGATTATAAAATACTTGGAGCAAAGGAATAAGCAGCTTGAAGATTAGCAGGTGATTATGGAGTTACAAAACATTCCGAAGAATCGCCAAGCTGCCCAAAGGAGGAGGGTGGATTTCACTTCACTTGAGTAAGAGATCAACACTGATCGGGAGTCTTGGTTCGAGAGAGTCAACATCCACTTAGAGAAACTATTGGACAAGTCTGACAAGGACAATGCACTGCTAAGACATATGGCTTTTCATTACATGGCAAGGAATAAAGTTTGCAAGGCATGAATAAGGAATTTAAAGGCAAAATTAAGGAAGGCATCAAAGAGGCAAAAGGAGCATTATCAACTTTGGATATTGGCCGAGGCATCCATTGACTCAAAATATCCCTTGATAAAGAAGGTCCAGCCCAAATTTCAAAAAATTTGGAGCAATTTTTTCATTTTGGAAATTTTTTGCACAAAAAATAGAGTTTTCCTCCCTATGTGCCACGCCACGTGGCGCTTTCTTTTTCTAGGGGGCTCCAAATCACAAAAAAATTGCATTTCTAGATTTTTCATGAAATTTTATGCTTACCTACCTATGGCCAAGAAATTTGGGCGGGTTTTGAGCCCTCAAAGAAGTCAAAAACCCTCAAAAATGACCTCACTGCCCCTATTTTGACACACAGGAAGCAGCCTTGGGAGATTTGAGTTTTGATAGGGAAAATGAATGCCAAATTGAAAAATTCTACTTGAGTTGGAAAGTAGACAGGTATACCTTTCCAACAAGCCTACTTGGAGCTAATTTGGACACCGGTAAGGCCTTCAAAAGTGGGTCCAAACAGGCGCGGCGCATAGATGAAAAATTGCTAGTTTGACCAAGTTTTGCTCTGTTTTTCACCTAGCTTTGCCTAGTTTGACTTTTTCACTTTCCTAATGGAAAATGTATGATGTAATTTGATGAAAATTGATGGATAATGATGTAAATATGTTATATTTTTACTTGTAGAGTTAGATTCATCAGTTTAGAGGTTGTTTGAAACTTAATGAATCAATTTCCTTGTTTCTAGAGGTGTGCTGTTATGTTGCCTAGTTTCTAGTTCTCAGTTTAGGATCAATTGGATCAGCTCCTACACATGTGAGCTCGACCCCTAGAGGTAAGGATGAGCTATTCTTGTCTATATTATGTTGTTTTTCAGTCATTAGCATGTTTGGACTCTTGAGAAAGCCTAGAGCTTCATTGTACACTCACATCAATATTTTGGCTAAGGAATTGAGACCAGGATTTGCTATACTCTTTGGGGTCCCTGTGGCATTTGTTTTGGTACAATGATTTCTTATGTTTTTTTGAATTCATTCACGTGTTATATGTATCATTTCTCTTTATTTCTTCCCAGCTAAACAAACAAGAGTGTAAGTAGAATACATTAAAAGTGCAGTGCTCTACTTGAAGTTTGCTTTAGTCTTTTGACGTTTTCCACTGTTTGGAGAGGATCCATGGTTTCTCTTTCCCTCTTCAACTCCTCCTATGTCTGAATCCATCCATCTCACTTGATTTAGAGTGCCAAATTTAGTTTCCTACCTTGCCCCATCGAGATCCCTGGAGGACTATGCCTCATTTCCCGCACCCCAAAATCTGCCTTCTCATCTGAGCCAACAATTCATCAATGCATTCAAAAAATTCTTGCACACTTATCCCTAGCCTAATATCAGTAGCTAAATCAGTCATCTCAAGCCTTTAGTGAATACACTTTTCTGAGATAGACCTGGAGAGAGCCCTCTCCTGACCTGGTAGGGCTAGCTACCAGGCTGAGCGTGGTTTGATGTGGACCTAGAATCTTACCTTTTCAGCCTGAGGTAAATCTAGGCTCTAACAGGATGTCAAAGTAGAAACAAATCATCATATCCCTATCTTCTATGAAAATTCTAGTGCAGTTAGCCTCTCAAAAATCTAGTCATGCATTCAAAGACAAAACATATCCCAATCAAGTACCACTTTCTTTGAGAACAAGTTGTAGAGAAGAACATCAAGATGGAGTATTTCAACATTAAGAAACACATTGTAGATATCTTCACAAAATCCCTACCTCAAGAAGCATTTGAATATCTTCATCAAAATATGGGAGTAATATCTCTTACATCCAAGTAGAGAATCCCTTTGCTATTGATGTTAAAAGGGGAGAACATGACAAGGTGAACATCATGATAGGGAGTAGCACAATGACAAGGGGAGCAACATCATAGCAAGGGGAGAAACATCATAGCAAGGGGAATAACACGATGATAGGGGGAGTAGCATATGAGGAGATTGTTGCCATCAATAACAAAGGGGGATATTGTTAAAGAATTAATTTTTATTGATGTCAAAGAGATGTATAATTTAAGAAGAAAATTACATAGGCTTAAATTTATGTTTAAGACCTTTCTAATGAAATATTGCATGTCTCATAAATCCTCTCCATTTGAGGATAAATTAATTTTTCAAGTTAAAATTCACTTGTTTTTTACCTCTTTCAAATTTTCCTACTTAAGAACAAGTTGGCCCTCTCCCTAATAGATATGTTGATTCACTAAGTGATTGAACTTGTATAAATAAGAGCTATGTCTCCTCCTTTTGGCATGCAACTCATCCAAGCAAGAAGAAGTGAAGAAGAGCTCAAGTCTAAGAATGAATTCATAAGTTTATATCTCATGAACTTGGTGGCAAAGAAAAGAGTAAGTCATCTTTTGGTTCTTGGTTTCTTTGGGTTCTGGTTTTTTGGTGATACCCTTGATCAAATGTTGGGCTTAATTTTTTGGCAATTTCTAGACAAAGTTCTTAGAGCATCTTTGTGGATGAATTCAACCTATATTTAGAAAATAATTTGAACCTTCTTTTAAGCAGACCTCACCCTATATAGTGGACAGATTTCAGACCTATGAACATAACTCATACCTATGAAGTTTCAGCCTACATCTGTGATGATTCTTAGACCTAGGTGAAGACAGACCTCGAACTTATAAGTAGAGATCAAAACTGTGAATTTTCAACCCACATTCGTAGTGATTCTTTGATTTTAAGCAAGAAAAAACTCGAATCTGTGAGCAAACCTCATAACTGTGAAGTTTCAACCTAGATATGTGGTGATTCTTGGACCTGAGGAAAGATAGAGCTCAAACCTATGAACAAACCTCACAACTATGGAGTTTTGGCCTACATATGTGATGATTATCATATATGAGGAAACAAAAAGCTTGAACCTGTGGAAATTTGAACTTGTTTCAAGTGCATAATTTGTTCCCCTGTGAAATTTTTTTGAAGTTAAGCTTGATACTTTAAGTGTGCCTCGGAGAGTCTTTTGAGGTGATCTCTTAGAGAAAACAATGGATCAATGTCTTGAAGAGTTTTCTTGGAAAAATCTTGAAACCTTTTAAGCACACCTAACTCTGAAGTATTCTTAAGAGCATATTTTGACAAACTTAAAGCAGCCTCTTATAACAACCTTTGGAGCAAACTTGGAGAGTTTTTGTGAATCCTTCTAGAAGATATTTATGAAGCAAATTATGGAACATTCTTTAAGGCTTGTTAGAGGAGAATTTTAATTAGAGAAACTTTGAGGTCTAAAATGGGCCTCCTAAGGAATATTACAAAATTATAGTGGAAATAATAAAATAAGATTAGATTATCCCATCAAGTTTTGGACAAAAAAAAATAAAAACTTGTTTTTTCAACTCATATGTTCAACTTATGTCCCTACGGTTTTACTCAAATTTTGAGCGGGAGCACTCCAAGGGTGAAAATTTTAATATTGCATCCAAGGAGTACCCATGTTACATACTTTTGATGGACCCTACTACACAGAAAATGTGAAATATATGAAAAAACATAATTGCAATAATGGTTTTTCATGTATTTCACATTTTTTATGTAGTTTGGTCCATAGAAAGTATGCGACATGGGTACTACTTGGATGCAAAATAAAATTATGCATCCAACGAGTGCTCCCACTCAACATTTGTGTAAAAACGTAGGGAGATAAGTTGAAATACGAGTGATATATATATATATATATATATTATATATATATATATATAAATTTCCTATCCTTTTATATTTTTCACTCCAAAAATGGTGAATCATCCCCCATGGTTGAAATAATCATATTGAATCGTATTGGTTCTTATACAATTGATTTTTTTTTTTTTTACATTTTTGTTATGAGGCCCATTTTTGACCTCAAATTTTCTCTAATGGGAGCAGTTTTTAGGGC
Organism: Pinus taeda; assembly: GCA_000404065.3. Classification (NCBI taxonomy): domain Eukaryota; kingdom Viridiplantae; phylum Streptophyta; class Pinopsida; order Pinales; family Pinaceae; genus Pinus; species Pinus taeda. Next base: position 106,650 of record APFE030724814.1, read on the forward strand.
TATTGGAGTAGCCTATAAAGTGTCTTTGAAGCATAATTGAAGTAATATTGAGCACAGTTTGTATCCTTCATTGAAGTAGACATTGGACTGAAATTTGAAGCAAATTTGACACTGATCACTTTGGAAAATCATTTGAGGCATCATTGAAGAAGTATTTGAAGTAGTTAAAGGTTGGAGCTTTGCTAAACTATTGAATAGTTGGAGCCTTATTTTTGTAATATAGGATTGGTGCCCTCGTTTAAGTTTGGAGCCTTGTGAGAGACTAGGTTGGAGCCTAGATTTATATTTGAGGATTGGATTCCTCATTCAAGTTTAGAGCCTTGATGAAGTTAGAGATTTTTTTGTATAGGTTGGAGCTTAAATTTTTGTAAAAAAGGATTGGAGTCTTCACTATCTTCATTAATAAAATTATTTTCATGTTCTACTTCTTGTGTTCTGGTTTAACTTTTCATACAATCTTAACTGGCATAATATAACAATTGAAATAAATACTAATTCACCCCCCTTCTAAGTATTTTCAACAGGAGATACCTTTTATTAAGTTTCAAGTATTGGAGATGCCTTTTATTATGTTTTTTTTTCTTTTCATATGGGTTCAATTACTATAAAGGGACATGTTGACCCATTGTAACCATATTAGCAAAAGGTATATGACCCTTGGATAAAGGTTCACACCCTCAATGTGCTTGGTACTTGCTAAGTCACATGTTTCCTACTACATACTGACACTTGGAAATTATAGTAGTAGAAAGTCAACTTTGAACTTGGGTGAATCTCAACGAGCTGCCAATTCCTCAAAAGCACATTACTACTAAATTCAAAACCTTAAGTGACAAAGATTTGTACAATACATCTCATTGTATGCACAACGGATACTTGTTTCCTCAAACTTTAATATTGTGTTAAACATTGAAACATACAACGAAAGAATGACAGAATCATGAATGAGAGCTCATTCATATGATTATAACAAAATTACATAGTATAATAAAATTCCTTGTAAGTAACTTGTAAATTTAACTGATTAATCCAATACAATGTAATTCTCTTATCATATGTAATTTGCAAACTATTTTGGAAATATGCCATTATTCTTGTAGTAATATTGAGAGGAATCACAATCAAGAAACAAAGGGAATATTTTGACTCATTCATATGATTATAACAAAATTGCATACATGGCATACTAAAATTCCTTGTAATTACCTTGTAGATTTAATTGATTAATCAATACAACATATTTCTCTCATCATATGTAATTAAAAAACTATTTTACAAAAATTCCATTATTCTTGTAGTAATATTCAGAGGAAGCAACTTGGTAGAGTAAATGAAATTACCATTAATGGACAGAACACCCATCAATACGAGAAAATAAGGTCCAATGGATTATGTTCCCAGTGCAAACATTTATTTTTCTTTACACAAAACTGGTAGAAATTTGTATTATTAATTTTTTTTTGGATTACAAGGCCAAAACCTTTACATATTCAAATCTTCCTTGCATGTTTGGTATTGAGCACATAGGCGCAACCCAAACCCTCAAATGATTTCTCCATGGCACACATTTTAGTCCCTTTCCAACTAAAAAATTTCCAAAAAGACCCCTATATCTGGACACATTTACATTCCATTTTTCATTATTTTTGTTTTGATTTATTCTCACTTCATGTTTTCCTTGGTGAAATATTTGTCCTTTCTTCCCAACTTGACTCCAACTCGTATTTGTTGCAAATTATAATGGGCCATCCTTTAGTAAGTGCACATTGATTTCCTTGAAATCTTCCTCATCCACCTAATCTGCCCAAAAATTTTCCTTTCCAATATTATTCCTTGTGGTTTTTTGAGGGTTCTATTTTCCATGTGGGCTTGTTTCTTTTCCACTTTCACCGAGTTCGGAGAATCATCCTCTGCATGCATTTTTCCCTGATTGATTTTTGTTTCCTTTGATGCATTTTCTTTGGCAGTATCAAATTCCAATTTGTCTTCTAGTTCTCTCTTATTTTGAGACTCTTTCTCTTTGTATATCGTATAGTGATCACCCTGAGCTCCTTCCTACCATTTAGACCTTCAATAATTTTTTTGATCTTTGTTGTTCTTACACTTGGGGTTGTTTTTAATTACATGCCCCGTTTCATAGCACACTCTACACCAAAATGAAACATTTTTGTAGTGAAGATTTTGGACCCAAACATAATTTGGGGCCATCAAATTGATCTCAATAGGAAAACCCTTATTGAAGTCCATCTCCACACAAATTTGAGCATAATTTTTTTTACAAAAATTTCCAGTATCTGGGCTATGGAAATAAAACTTTCCAAGAACATTCCCAATAGAAAGTAATAATTGGAGATTCCAAAATGCCAAGAGTAGGTTCGGAAGCCTTACCCAAAGTGGAGTTGTGGAGATTGATGTTGTTATTAGATCAAAGACGGGAGACCAAGGCTACATGAAGAGATCGATGATGCCCCCAAAACTACGGTCTATATTCACAAATGACATTCTTCTTCTCAATATTTTCAAAAAACAACAAAAAAACCTTGAGCTATGGGATAAATATTCAGATGATCCATTAAATGAGGTTTCCTTGCCTCAAATATGCATTTGTGTAGATTTGTTAGACGCAGTGAAAATCCATTAAACTTGTAAAGTAGACCTTGCTCTGAAAAAAAACTTCTCACAGCTAAAAGCTTCCTCATTCGAAGAAAATTTAAGGGAAGGACTTCTTGAACTATTGGGAGGATAGATCCATATTTTAGAATGGAACTATATGGAACTGAAGAAGATATTGTTTGTTTGATAACCATTCTTGCAAAAGAAACTGTCTTCATCATTGGATCACTGAGATTTTCCATTGGTCAGATTGTAACAAATATCTGCAAAGAAATCCACATGATCTAGGCATAGATCAACTGGCTAGGGAAAAACCTAGCCACTGTGAGCGTTTTTAGAGCTCCACCTATCTCCCCCCTATGCACACATTTCATGCAATGCTTTATGGCTCATATTTTTCCCTTTTTGCGTAAAACATGTTATTAATGGAGTGAAATGTAATAACATCAGGATGATAGCTTTTGTCATTTTTTTTCTATAATTGTCCTTTCTTTATAGAGGTCATTGTTTACTAATAAAAATGTCACATCAACATTAAATTTTTTAAAGAATTTATTCCATAGTTATTTCTTTCTGGATTGTAATTTTCTTCCTTAGTCCATTTTATCTAGTTCCTGAATTTTTTATTTTTATTTTTATTTTTAGTTTATTTTAATTTTTTTGTAGAGGTGGTTGTTTTTTGGAGAGGCTCTCTACAACCCAATATGGGGAGATGTTGTAGTTTCCATAAATTAGTGTAAACATTTAAATGTTAGCGTAATATGAGCCAGTTATTTGAGTGTCTATAAAATTAAGCATTAAATCAAATAATATTAATAAAACATAAAAAAACCAATAAAAATCTAAAAATAATAAATCAATTAAATGCAATTTTGTTTTTATTAATAAAATCATAATATGCATATCAAATTAAAATAATTTTAATAATAATGACTCATATTCATCACCATGATATTTAAGAGCTCTACAACTATAATTTCTAAGTGTCAATAGATCACAAGTGAGCATGTAGCATGAAACTAATGACTTAGCGAGTACCAAGGCACATTGAGGGTGTGGACCTTTATCTAGGGGTCATCTACCTTTCTTGATATTATCACAATGGGTCAACGTGTTCCTCTAGAATAATTGAACCCATATGAAAAGAAAAACAAACCATAATAAAAGGCACCTCCAATACTTGAAAACTTAATTATTCCTCATAGAAAAACAAATCATTAGTACAATGGAAAATTGCTTCTACTTAGCTAAGAGCTCATCTTCCTCGAACGTAAGGAAAGACGTTAACAACCCAAGACCCAATGGCATCTAGCAGGAGTGAAAGCTTGCTCCCTTACAGACCACCAGTGGGTCATTCCAAGTGGCGTGGTTTTCCTTGATTAACAATTATGAGTCAACCTACATTCACAGATAACAACTAGAGATGAATGTCCTTGTTGCTGGTTTGACAATTGAGTAATGATATATTTTCCCACTATTAGAAAGAACATATAATTAATAAACATATTAAATTTAATAAATTAATTAATAAATGTATCTCTTATATATATATATAATATATATATATATATATATAATATTATATATATATATATATATATATATATATATATATATATATATATATATATATATATATATAATATATATATATATATATATATATATTATATCTGAACTTTTGACTAGAAACTGGAAATACAATTTCTAGCAAGACTATGTTTTTTGTTGTTTAAAATATATTTTGGAATGCATAAATGAATTCAACACCGTGAAGAACCCATAGACACTCAATATTTGGAAAATTAAACAATTTAAACTTATGATTTTTAAAATTCTATACTAGAATTTTGAATAAATAATAAATATATATATATATATATATACATATATATATTATATATATATATATAGTAATATATTATAATTATAATAACATAAATAAAAATAAATAAGATGTGTGTGGTGTGTGTGGTGTGTGTGTGTGTTGTGTGTGTGTGTGTGTGTGTGGAAGAGGGAGAGGACTACAAATTGAGTGTGGTTATGGTTTCATCATAACCTGCAAACACTCTGAATCAATCTAACAGGCGTAGATCAAAGCAACATGTGCAGGCTTGGCGGTTGGATGAGCGTCTAAAGGGGGGGGAGGGCCCCTCCTACAAAAATGTTATGGTTGGGGAATCAAGTGCACAAGGAGAACGAGTAGGCAAAGGCAGTGATGAGAATGGAGAGACAAACAGAATGGCAGTACTGGGGGCTCAATGAAAAACTATATTCAGAGGTCAGTGCATGCCCAGAGATGTTAAAAATCCAATATTTTTCATCCCAAACAACAAAATTGAGACATGTCGAAAATATATGAAGGACCATGCCCTAATCTGCAAATTTATCGGTGCATGGCCATTAGAGAAAGAGATGGTGAAATGGATACAACACAAATGGAAACCAAAGGGACACATTGAGTTGAAGTTAGGGGCAAGATGGTTTTCTACGATGATCTTCACCAGCCTAGAAGACAAGGAAAGAATCTTCGAGAATGGGCCATATTTCTACTATAATGCAGGACCTTTTATGCGTCACTAGGAGGAATGCTATAACCCAAATCAAGAGAAGCTGATGGTGGCCCCAGTCTAGGTTAGAATGTTCAGCCTGCTAGTGGGCTTATGGAATCTAGAGATATTGGAAGGAATAGGAAACTGCATAGGAAGCTTTATGAAAGTGGCAGACACCACAAGAAGAGGAAGATACACCTCATATGCAAGAATATGTGTTTACATGAACATAACCGAACCCTTGCTGGAATACATAGAGATGGAATACCAGGATGCAGTATGGCAACAAATCTTGGACTATGAACATATTCCCATATGATGCAGGAGATGTCACGATTATGGGCATCTGTACAAAGCATGCCCCCTCAATCAGAATGCGTCTTCGGAAACCCAAGAAGGTTAAGGCAAGGGTAAAGGAAAGGAGGATAAAGAAGGGTTCCAAGAGGTCCATAAGAAGAAACATAATACAAAGACTCTAGTGAATCCAACTCAACAACAACCAAAGAAAGGGGAAAATATGGGAAACAGATTCAAGGTCCTGATCGAAGAGGAAGAGGAGAGCGCTAGTGAATCTAGAGAAGCAGAGAGAATCAACAACCCCTAGTGATATGGGAAAAGAGGAAAAAAACCAAAGAGGAAGGCAAAAGAGAAACCTCACGAGAAAGAAGTCTTAGTAATATAGGAGGAGCAAGATAACATGAATATAGATGGAATGAAAGAGGACTTGAGTTCGGAGGAACATGTGATGAAAAGGTTATTGAATGAATGGAAGCATTTAGATGAGACATTTATTCCCGAAGAACAAAAACAGTTATACCATGAAACCTTCCAAAGCTTTAAAGCTAAGCAAGGTCCGCTAAGCATAGAGCAATCAGAGCAACTGGGATCACAACTAAAGCAAAGGTTAGAGATAATAGAAATAGGGAAAAGCAGGAAGAAGAGAGGTCGTAAAAACCTATAAGAATCCATTCAGATGGTAGGAGACATGTTGGTAAATTCCGGAAGGGTGATACCACTATCAGTGATATTCGACCACCTCAACAAACCTTCCCAATAATTATTACATCCTAGAATGTTCAAGGCCTCAACAATAGGGGCAAGCAAAGATACTTGAAAGATAGGATTCACAAGGACCACCTAAGCATTATGATCATTCAAGAGACTAAAATCTCGGAGAGTAGACTAAAAGAACTTGTAAAAATTTTGAAACTACAATATGAGGTGATGGCTCAGGACTCAAATGGAAGCTTAGGAGGACTAACTATCCTATTGAATCTGAAGGAGGTGATATTTGACGAATGAGTAATTTCACCGCAGATCATATTAGGAAAGTTAAAACACATTGGGTCCAGAGACTGGGCCATGCTGACAGGGGTTTATGGGCCTCACATTCCAAGGGGAAAAAGAGGGTTCCTGGAAAATCTAAGAAAAATCAAGCGACTACATGTGGAGGAACTGTGGATTCTGGGAGGGGATTTTAAATTTATCACTTCGCTAGAGGAGAAGAAAGGGGGAATCAGAAAAATAAACACATACATGGAGGCATTTAGGGACACTATAGAAGGGCTAAACTTAGTAGACATCCCCACTATCAACGATGTTTTCACTTGGAACAATAAGAGGGGAGGAACTCACCAGGTTTCCTCCAGATTGGACCGATTTCTCATGTCAGAACGAATCATCATCCGAGACATCTTTGTCGAAGCTTGAATCCTTCTGGGGATGGGATAAAATCATTTCCCAATAAGGATGGATCTGGATATTAAAATTGGCCCAAAGAATAGGCCCTTTTGCTTCGAATCATTCTGACTGTGGGATCCACAGTTCATGAAAAAAGTGGAAGGCTAGTGGAAGGACAGTGAGGTGCAGGGGAGAAACCTCATGCGTACATTCCAACTCAAACTAAAAGACCTGAAATCCTAGATCAAGAAATGGAACTAGGAAGAGTTTGGGAATATATAGAAAGACTAGAAGAAACTAGAAGAAAGTATGTAAGACGTGCAACAAAGAATCATAAAAGAAGGTAGATTCGATTCACTGGTAGAAACATAAGGGAGGTTATTAAACCATCTTGAAGAAAGAAGAAAAAAAGAAGAAATATTGTGGAAGAAGAAATCTAGAATTCATTGGCTTCAGGAGGGGGAACGCAAAATCTGTTCTTCCACAAGGTGATGATCCAACACAAGCAACATAACTAAATATTCTCTCCCAAAGACAAAGATAGGAATCGATTGGTTCAACATGAGGATATGGAAGGGCCGGTAGTTGAACACTTCAAGAACTTGCTATCGGAACTAGATCAGAAAAGGGAGAATGTGATTGGGAGAATAACTCAACACATACCTCGACTAGTCTCGCATGATTAGAACATGACTCTAATGTTGGTAGTGACACTGGAAGAAGTAGAAGAGGTTTTCAAAGGAGTGGCCAAAAACAAGGCTCCGGGACTGGATGGGTTCACAACCAAATTTTACCAAGTGACTTGGAAATTCATAGGTGAGGACATCTTGGAGGTGGTGAAGGAATCACTCTGAAATAAAAAATTATGTCCGAGTTTAAATTTGACATTTATAGATTTAATTCCTAAAACAACAAAATAAAAGACCCTCGGGGGTTTAGACCAATTTCTCTCTGTAATTTGATATACAAAAATATTTCAACCATCATTGTCAAGCATCTTAAACCGCTCTTGCCAACTCTGATATCTTCGGAGCTAATCCAAACTTAAAAAGGAACGCAACAAATTACACATATAATATATAAAAAAATGCAACATAAATAACACTTCATTTCATTAATATCATAATATTGAAATATGCTTACAAACAAAATGGAAATAAACTAGCTCAGGCGATGGTAGCTTGTCTCTAAGAAGAGATGTGGCAGCTAAATGCCTCTGAAATGTATTACTATGAGGCTCAAAGTCCTATTTATTATTGATAAACAATGGAAACCCCTAAATATCCAAAAATGTAACCCTAGGAGATGAAGCACCAAAACTGTGGGCCTCGTTTGGGTAAATTGGTACATCAACTTCCCAAGGTCGTAAATTTTGCATACGATTCCCGTTTGGCTATCATAATACGTTGTTTCGAGGATCTCGAAGAGGAGGCCAAAAAAAACTTACACACTAATTTTGGACATTTTCGATCTCTCAGTTTTCCCTAAAAACGTTGTTTAGGGCCTCAAAACAACTCTAGAAGTTCAGGGCCCAAAACACTGCCAAAAACAGTAAACTATGCTACAATTAAGGAAACCGAAAAAAATTAAAGAGACAATGTAGGGTGTCTAAGTGGACTAGGTGGGTGGCCACCAATGTCCACCTAGATCATTCCTCCCCCCTTAAGAAGCAATGGTTCCCATTGCATTGAGTGCCTCCATGAGATGGGGAAACTTCTGCTAAACTTGGTCCCTGGTGAAGGAGTTGACCAACTTTAACAACCCAATATAGTTGGATCTTCTATTGGCAAGTGTTCTTGATTTGTGTATCCATGAGTCGACCAATTGTGGCCCGTTCCATGTAGTCTAGGTTTAGCTTTGTTGGTGTGAGTTTTTCTGCAACATCGAATGTGTCCAACAATGGTGGAAAGTATAGCTGAAGGTGGTCTACATTGAACACTGGGTGCAGACCAAGGAACGGTGGAATGCTAAGCTTGAAGGCATTATCCCCTACAACCTTGGTGATGGTGTAAGGCCCATATTAGAGTGGGTAAAGCTTGCGGTGGGGTCCAACGAGGCACTCCTTCTGCAATTTTAGCCAAACTTTGTCTCCCACCTAGAAATTGTGTGGCACCCGATGTTGATGATGGCGTTACTTTTATTTAGCATTGTCTTTATCCAATATATCATGTGCCTGTTGTCAGATGTGTTGAATGTGCTCAATGAAGCTGTTAGAATTGTTGGCTTTGGAATCAACATGAGTCGAATCTGCTTGAGTAGTTGCAAATGGTACGGCCACATCAATGGGACATAATGGCTAAAATTCCAGTTCTACTTGAAAGGGTTTGTGGCCCACTGAGCTATGGAGAGATTTTTTGTAGTTGTATTGGACATAGGGGAATCTTTCATCCCATGTGTGTGGATGCTTCGATTTGTACATGTGCAGAATTTGCACGATCATCCTCTTGGCAACTTCTATTTGGCCATCAGTTTGGGGATGGAAAGCTGTGGACTTAGTGAGCTTGTTATCCAACATCGACCAAAGACTTGACCAAAATGCACTTAGGAATATGATGTCCAGATCAGAGACAATGGACTATGGGATCCCAAAGTGTACCCACACTTTCTCAAAGAAGAGCTTAGCAGTGGCCTTTACTGTGATACTCTTCTTGTAGGCTTCCATAATGGCCATCTTAGAGAATCTGTCGACGATGAAAATGAGTTCATTTCCATTCTTAGTAGAAGGGAGGCTCGACATGTAATCCATGGAGATGGATTTCCAAGGTCGACTAGGAGTAAGCAGATGAGTATATAGGCCTTGCTTTTTGATGGTTGGTTTGGCAATGGCGCAGTAGTGAAAAATTTAATGTACCTCCTAACATCCTGACAAAGGTTCAACTAATAAAAATACTTCTGCAGTTCTACCACTGTTTTCTCTACTCTAAAATGTCTAGCGACTCGACTGTAGTGCACCTCCCAAATGATCTTGGCACACTCGCTTGAAGGAACATAATTGTGTCCCAGGTGGCATAACAATGCATCCCAGAGGTGAAAATTTTTAGCTTTCTTACCTTCCAAGAGTGTCTGGTATGTGCTGCAAAATTTTGGATCGCTCTTGTAAAGATGTAGCCACCCCAAAGTCTCGTGCCCATAGGATTCAAGCACAGTGATCAACACCATGATTGGTGCTCGGCTGAGGCAGTGTCCAACATTATTGGCATTTCCCTTCTTGTACTTAATGTTCAAATGGAATTTTTGTAGTTATGTAGACCATTTCTGATGGAAATCGTTCCTCAACTTCCCTTGTGTTTGTATGAACTGCAGGGGTTGGTGGTCTGTGTGGATAATCGCTTCCTTCCCCGGAATGTAATGCTTCCATTGACTACATTCCTGCACAATGGAATACATTTCTTTGTCATAACTGGGGTACTTTCAGTCTACCTCTGAAAGTGTCTCACTGTGGTAAGGCACTTGATGCCCCTGCTGAGTAAGAACTGCACCAATAACATAGTCAGAGGCGTCTGTCTCGATCTCAAATAATTATTGCAGGTTTGGTAATGTGAGAACTGGTTGAAAGCAGAGTTGATGCTTCAACACAGAACACCCCTTATGTTGGGTTTCATAACAAAAAAGATTTGCTATCGCTCCGTCCTTGGTGACTTGACTTAAAGGCTAAGTGATATGAGAGAACCCTAACATGAACCTGCAGGTAGAAATTGGCAAGACCCAAAAAGCTGCGGAGCTCTATTAAAGTGGTTGGGGCTAGCCAATCCCGAACGAATTGTATCTTGGCTAGGTCCACATGCACACCTTGCTCGTCAATGATGTACCCCACATATTGAACTTGGGTCATGCCAAAAGTGAATTTCTCCAAATTGTCACACAACTTATGTTGTCGCAGGGTTTGAAGGACTAGTCGAATATGGCAGAGGTGCTCTTCCCAAATCTAGCTAAAGATCAAGATGTCATCTAAATATACCACCACAGATGCATTGGTGAAGGTTCACAAGATGTCATCCATAAATCTCATGAAGTTTTCGGGGGCATTTATCAACTCAAAAGGCATGACCAACCATTCGAAAATGCCCTCCTTGGATTTGAAGGAAATCTGCCACACATCGGAGGGTTCGATGGGAACCTGGTGATAACCAGAATTCAAGTCAACGCTGCTGAAATATTTGGCCCCCTTGATGTTATAGACATTTTTGGGCACTTCAACCCCAATCATAAATGTCCATAAACTGAGGGCTCCTAAGTCCCTAAAAGTGTTGCTTCACCACCTAAAGGAACAAGGTCAGCTGATTACATCATCTCTCAGAAGTTCTCCACTGAAAACTGCTCATAAATGGTCAAAACTGGACCATACTAAAAGCTCAGTGCAGAGGGTGCGATGGTCGAGAATGGACAAATGGCAGGGAAAAAATGCGAGGTGGGAGATCATGAAATCTTCCAGAAGCTTCCCCTCTGACACTTGCCTCTCTGTTTTCGACCAAGGATGAGTAAGAGATCATCATTCTCCAAGTGGAAGCAGGAACTATCAGAGAGAGGACACTAATCAAGATCCCAGAGATGACTCACCCTCTCTGTAATCATTTATAATATGGATCCCTCATCACAGAGATCCAGGAGGCTGGAATTTTGTATCTTATAGAGAAGTGTTGTTGGTTTTCTGGTGTACATTCATGGTGTTGGGTGATCAAAGCTTTGCTTGAGGTGAAGAAGGGCTTCCTAGCTGGAGGATGATGCTGGGTAAAAACATATGGTTGTAATCCTCTTTCTACTTTTCATCTTAATAAAGCTATTCTAGTTTTCTTTCATATTCTTGTGTACTTGTTGATATATGCATTTATATGGTTAACACACATCTGGTCCTGTGTTATTTATGAATATAGATCTTTGTTTCTTTGATAGTAGTATGTTGCTGTGATTCCACAGGTTCTCTTTGAAGCTGGGCAGATGAAGAAGAAGTGACGAAACTCTATCAAGAAGGAGAGGAAATTAAGCGCAAGACTAAGGTTGGTCTTCTTGGCTCTCCTCTCATCTATTTTCATAAAAGAAAACGAAAGTAGACTTTACTTGTTTGTTTCTAAGATAGCCACCCATCTTAGTGGGAATAGCAGCATCCGAGTGGACACTATTCTCGGTAACACTTGAGCTTATCCAAAAGGCCATCAATTCGTGGCATTGGGTACCTATTCTAGATAGTGATCTTGTTCAATGCACAATAGTCAATACAGAGTCTGTAGGTCCTGTCCTTCTTCTGTACCAATACAATCGGGCTCCCACAGGGTGATTAGCTTGGATTGATGTGCCCTTTCTGCAACAACTCCTGAATCTTCCTCTTGATCTCATCATTCTCCATAACATAGCGTCTATATATCGGTCCATTAGGTAGCAGCATGCACGGGGTTATATCGATGGAGTGCTTGAGATGGCAGTGAAAAGGTACCCCTATAGTTGAGGCGAAAATTTCCCTGTACTCCTCCACGACCTTGTCCATCTGTTGTTGTTGTGCAGAGGATCCACGTTTGGAAGTCGTGGTCACAACCTTCTTCTTTCCCTGAGGGAAAATCATAAGGAAAAAAAAATTCCTGGTATGGGAAATGATCTTACTGCATTGTTTTGCAGTGATCAAAGAGATGGTAGTAGGTGGGGCTACCTTTGGTATCCTGTACAATTTATTTCCTAAAGTAATAATCACAAAGTGAGGTCTAGACTCATATACAACATGTCGCTTCCACAAGTATCATTGTCCTAATAATACATCACAAACTTCAATAAGAGAAACATCACATAGTACCTCATCCATGAAGGGCTTGATGCTGTAGGGAAGGCGACACTGTTGGCTGATGCAAAGATCTCATCCTTGGTGAAGCCACCCAATGGTGTAAGAATGCGGATGTGCTATTGTCGGTAGGCCCAACTGCTTCAGGACCTCTATTGAAATGAGGTTCTTTTGGTTCCCCCTAGCGACAATTAACAGCAACAGAGAACCTTTCACTCACATTTGTGAGTGGAAGAGGTGTTTCCCCTTCTCTGGATCTTCAGGCTCATTCTTTTGGATCTTGGTGGTGGCCATGGTGGCACTGGGCTTCGCATCAATGATCTGGTTCCATTTTTCATTCCCCTTGTTAGGTTCTGACTCAGAGTCGGAACATGCATCTAATTCAAAATCCTTTAGCTCAGCCAACAGTGATTGCTTAGCCCAACACTCACTTGTGTTGTGAGTGGATCTCTTATGGAACTCACACCATTTTCCTGTGTCCTTCTTTGTATTGGTGGTTTTTTTCTTTTCTTGTGGCTTCAACAAGTTCTCCTCGGTCGCCCTGCCTTCGATTTGGCCTTTGCTTTGTGGTTTGGGGGCTCCTTTTTCTTTCTTTGGATTCACAGATCCAAAGTCTCACTTCTTATGTTTAAAATTTTGCTCAATCTTGACAGTGTATATTTATGTTGTGCTGAGCGAGGAGATGTCTAGGAACTTCATATCTTCTTGGATGTACTTGTGTAGACAACTGCAATACTTGAGTACCAAATTACAATAAGAATCCTTGATACCCAACTTCATGCGGAGGGTATGGAAAACATTTGTGAACTCTGACACATCTTGGTCCCTTCCCTGCCGTAGCATGGTCCACTTTGTGTATTTATCTTCATAGCTCTCGACATGGTAATATTGTTCCTTGATGGCATCTCAGAAAGAATGCCATGTGGGTGCAGCTGAAAACAATGAGGATTCCCTCTCGTCCTTTTATTCACAGTAGGCTGCCCACTAGTCCTTGACGTGTGGGGCGACTTTGAGAAGTGCAAAAGTAATCTTTTCCGGATTGGAAAAGTCATGAACATAAAAATATACTTCCAACAAATTCAACCATTTATCTACGACATATGCATCCATCTGGCCCTCAAATACAGGAATATTGAAGTTAGCTTGTACTTTAAAAGGAGTGGTGCCTCCAGAGTGGCTGCTAGATGAAGATGTGTCGCCTGTGGGTAGCCGTTGAAGGATATGGGCAAAGTTATCCATCATCGTGTTCCTTTGTCATTCGAGGGCTTCCTCAAGAAATATTTTGAAAGGCTCTCCTACCCCTTTGTATTTCTTTTCTTCCGCCATGGGAGGTCATCAAGGTTTGCGAGGCTAGTCTTGTAAAGCTTCAACCAGATCAAGCCCTAAATCCTTATACCCTGACCTCATTAGGGACTTGCAAAGAAAAACAGAGAAAGAGCAGGTCTCTCTAATACCATTGATCCGAACTTAAATAGGAACATAAAAAATTACACATATAACCATAAATACAGAAATGCAGCATAAATAACACTTCATTTCATTAATATCATAATACTGAAATATGCTTACAAACAGAATGGAAATAAAATAGCTCAGATAATGGTAGCTTATCTCTGAGAAGAGATGTAGTGGCTACATGCCTCTGAATTATGTTACAATGAGGCTCAAAGGCCTATTTATTATTGAGAAACAGTGGAAAACCCTAAACATCTAAAAACCTAACCCTAGGAGATGAAGCACCAAAATTGTGGGCCTCATTTGGGTAAATTGGTACATCAACTTCCTGGGGTTGTAACTTTGGCATACGATCTCCGTTTGGCTATCATAATACCTCGTTTCGAAGATCTCAGAGAGGAGGATCTAAACAAATAAAAACAAATAAATAAGTCAATTCGGGACATTTTTAGACTCTCTGTTTACCCTAAAAACATATTTTATGTTCTTAAAACGGCTCCAGAAGTTTAGGACCCAAAAAATGCCAAAAATAGTAAACTATGCTACAATTAAGGAAACCTAAAAATTCAAAGAGACAGTGTTGGGGGTCCAAGTGGAATAGGTGGGTGGCCACCAATGTCCACCTGGATCAAAAGAAATCGGGATTTGTTGAAGGCTTTCAAATTCTTGATGGTACCATAACCTCCCAAGAAATGGTCCATTCCCTTAAGAAACTCGAAACGCCTAGAATGACGATCAAGCTAGACCTTTCCAAAGCTTATGATCACGTGAGTTGGTCATACCTGACTAAGATTAAGTTAGCCTTTGGTTTTGAACAAAGATGGGTAAACTGGATCCTTGCTATGATGTCAACCCTGGTGTGCTCCATATTGCTTAATGGCTCCCCATCCCGAACTTTTAGTCCTACCCGGGGCCTTAGATAAGGAGAACCTATCTCCCCTTTCCTCTTCCTCCTTGCTGTTGAAGGTTTGGGAAGGTTCATGAAAGCATAGAGCCGCTCCTCCAACCTGAAAGGCCTCCGACCCTAGGGTCCTGATTTACCTATCACCCACCAAAAATTTGTTAACGAAATTGTGCTCTTCTGTCAGGTCTCTCTGAGGGAAGTTTGGAAAATGAAGGAAATCCTACAAGAATTCATGATGGCCTCATGCACTATGATTAACAATGAGAAATCAAACATATTCTTTTTCAACACCCCTAGAGCCACTCAATTTTTCCTAGCTTGCCTAATGGGTTTTGGTATAGGAAATATGCCAATGAAGTATCTTGGGATGCCTCTAGCCTTCAACTCACTAAAAACCTCATGCTAGAAAGATCTCCTAGCTAAGATCCAGGTGAAGTTGAGCAGATGGGCATTCCGGGTGCTTAACTTAGCAGGCATAACTGTGCTGATCAAAGCAATCCTCCAATTGATTCCAATATATCAACTCTCAGGCATGGCGGCCTCAAAAACTTCCTGCTTAGCCATGGTGGATATATTAATTTTTTTTTATGGAAAGGGGCTCAGAGTGCAAGAAAGTGGGCATTGGTATTGTGGATCATGATAACCCTCCCAAAAGGAAATGGAGGATTAAGTCTCAGGAACCCATACATAGTAAACCAAATTATGGGCGCAAAGTTGTGATGGAGATGGATAAAGGGGGGAACATACTTATGGAAAAAAATATGGACCATAAGTACATTATGTCAAGCTAGCCTAAAGACATCCTCAAGGATCAGCTATTTGGTACTTAGTAGTAAAATATTGAGACCTTATAAAAAAACATTTCTTCTGGGAAATAAGAAATGGATGCACATCACTATTTTGGCAAGACTCATTACAGCAAAGAGAAAAAAATTTCAAGTTGCAGGACCTTGTAGAGATATTCTTATATACTATGAGTAGGAACTATCTTACGATGGATTAGTTCTGGAAAAATGATCCCCAACATGAAGGTTGGAGGAAATGGAAGGAGATGGGAGATTGGGACAATCACCACCCACAGAACAATGGAAAGCCATGGAACGGGAACTCAAAACATGATGGATAACCTACTAGGAGGAGTAAGATATATTGAGATGGGGATACAGGACCAAAGGAACCTTCAACATCAAGGAGGCTTACAAAATCAGAGGAGAATAACAACAAAATCACCAATGCCCCTTATGGAAGAAAAGTCGAGCAAACATTGGTTGAAGGTAATTCAGTTCCTCTGGTTGGTTGGCCATGGAAGAATCCTAACCTAGGATCAACTCGAAAAAGGAGGCTAGTAATGTCCCTCCAAGTGTGTCCTCTGTGGACTAAACAATGGAACCCTAGAACACCTCTTGAACTCATGCTCCTTTGCTAACCAAAAGTGGAATCAGCTCAGACATGTCTTCAAACATCTCAACATAGATCCTCGAAGTATTAAAGAAACCATAATTCGATGGTGCACAAGGATCTTCGCGAGCCCAATGGTCAATAGAGCTTGGAATCTAGCCTTGGGTTTCTTAGTTTGGACCCTTTGGAAAGAAATAAATAGAAGAGTTTTCAAGGACATACAACATGATCATGAGGCAATATGGGAAGGGGTCACCCATAACATAAGAGAAACTATCCTATCTGAATGATGGCACCCAGATGACTAGCAAGCAAGTGCAACTTAAGCTAGTATTCTGAATTGCTTGAATCTAGCAGCAAGCATGATAGCCCCCACCTCATGGAAGGCGATGCAATCCCCTACATCATTATCTCTTTCCTTTTCAAGGCCCCCAATTGGTTTCATCAAAATGAGTTTCAGTGGGGCCTCGAAAGGGAACCCTGGAAATGCAGGATTTGGAGGACTACTTAGGGACCATGAGACAAGGACCTATCTCATTTATGTTGCAGAATGTGGGTATGAAAGTAACAATGAAGTTAAGTGCACAACGGTAAAAAAAGGGCTGCTTGTAGACTAGAATTTGGGTTAAAAAAAACTGGTGATCGAGGGAGACTCATGATTGGTGGTGGACATAGTTAAGTAACTAAGAAAAGGATCTCATTGGGAGAAACTGAGTCACAATTAGCGTTTAACCCATTTGGTGCAAGAGGTAGGAGAAATTATGCCAACGTTTGACTACATAATCACCTCACATGTTAAATGGGAGGGGAACAGAGCAATTGAATTCCTTGAAAATTGGGGACGTGGGCTTCCATGCAGGATAATAGAGATGGCCTGACCACCCAACCCGATGGAGGAAGATTTGGTTCAACTCCAAGGAATCCTGGAGAATGATAACAATGAAAACCAGTGTAAAGAGGAGAACAAGAAAAAACACCCCCGATAGGGGTGCGATCTAGTTTGATCAGATGTACGAGGCCATGAAGGCGAGTCAGGATCTTGCCACCTTCCGCATGTAGCCAACACTTGGAAAGGTGGTGGTGAGCATGCAGGAGTTAATGCATGTGATGAGGGAAGAGTTAAGGCAAGGGGGAGTAGGTAAAAGGTCATTTTGACCATGGAGAAGGTGAATGTGAGAGAGGAAGGCTTTGCGGAGGTGAAGTGAGGTCTAGGTTCTAGCTACTCTAGGGGTTATGTGCTGCCAAGGGACATCGTCTACGTTAATAGGGAGCGCTCTATGGTATGTTAACCTTATGCTTCCTAAATTTTAAATTATTATGGAGGAGAATTGTATGACCCTTGTCCAGTTTCTAGTTACGGGTCGGGGGGGGGGGGGGGGAGGGTAATGAGGTGGAGAAAAGCCAGAGGCTTTGCCTTGTATGGGACCTGGGTGGCCCCATTGCTAGTGTTATGTTTGTTTCTATGTCCATGAAGTTTGGCATTTGCCTTTCGAAGATGGGAGTTTGTCAAGTAGAAGAGGAGGAAGGGAGGGTGTTTGAAAGGGGGACCCCTATCGATTTGGATTGGTGGATGGAGAGATGAATGCAGAACGAAACTGAGCCTTTGACGTCAACTTCCCTAGGTTGGGAGGGAAAACAACCTCAGAGACTCGGGGTGGTGGTGTGTCCTTAGGGGAGAATTCCATCTGACTAGGCCCATTTTGGTGCCAATGCCTTGTGTCATAGCTGCGTGTAAATAGGCGCTATGCAGTGTGCTTAGAGGGAATGGGGCTTGGTCCCAAGAGATACCTGTAACACTATCCATACATTACAATGTCACATGACCAATTGACTTGAACTCCGGGAGACCTAGAAGGGAAGATATGAGGAAACCAATAACACACCCCTATCGCCTGGCCCAACTTTTCCTGAAGCAAGGAATGGTAGGTCACCATGTATTCATAACCATACTAGAGTGAATGTCAATCAATGATAGCTAGTGGAAGGAGGCTCTTACTTGGTTGAAATTTTGTGACTGTGTAGCAGGTGTGTTGGCAGGATGAGACCTCTGTTTGCATCCAACTTTTGTCCCACTACTCAAAGATCCTATAGCGAGGAAAGGCCAGGCAAGAGAGGAGTATTCAAAGTAATGCGAAGGCATGGTGCAATAAACACTGCAGCTGGGAACAAAGGTCGTGGGAGACAGAGGACGAGCACTCAGGCCCAGGGTGGCAGGCCCAGCTCATCCTCCAAGGTGAAGGGAGGAGTCGTGGGCACAGGACGGTTGCAAGCATCATTGAGGAGGTCACTCAGACATACCATGCCAGCATTTCAAACTCGGTAAAAAATATAACTGCAGTGTGGGAGGAGGAAATTCACCAGGCGGAGGAAGAATTTGAGAAGGAACAAGATGAATGGTAAGAGGTAGCACCGAACCCCAATTATACGAGAGGGAGAGTCACTCAATACAAAAAGACAATTAATCTATTTTGGATGATGAAATGCATACTAGAAAAGGCCATTTATTGACGTCCTTTTGACTAGAACGCACATGCCCATTCAGAACAACATGAAGGCATCCAAATCAACTCAGATAAGTTTGAGCTCATGAGGATTCTGGAAAGGATTTTAGTTTCAATTGCAATAGCAGATCAGGTAACTGAGCCAGATTGAAGAACATATCCCATGCATCCCTCACTCGGAGTTTCTTGGCTTCAATGTATTGGATTCTACCCCTGTTAACTTGGACAATGATGATCAGTGACAACACACTCCAGTTTGTTTTGAATTCTTTTACATAGATATAGATGTATTTACAGTTATGTTTATAGTTATCTAGTACATATGAAGAACAAATACATTCAGGTGTACATGGCTTGGTTGGACATTCTTAAAATTTTGTGTTTAGGGGTCGCTTATTTTGCAGATTGGTGGCCAATAGACTTTGTTTCCCATTGGGCAAGTTGAGACCACCTAACTCATGGTTATATGGATGTAATATTCCCTATTTTTGAAAATTAATAGAAAGGACTCACCAAGCTTACAATATGTGTGTGTGTGTGTGTGTGTGTATACATATGTATATAATACTTTTTTTGTAAGTTAAATTTGTATTACCTTTGGAAATTAAATTACATCACCAGTAAATTATTGAAAAGAAAATATACTAGCCTCACTCTGCCACAAGGGAAACCAAGTTTGTTTGCATGTATATGAAAATATTGTGTTTCGACGAAAAACAAGGCACAATAACTAAACATGGAAAGACCATATGACCATAAAACAATATGCTACAAAATAACAACAACATATCATCCAAGTAAGGTATCCGAAGATGTCACTGGATCCAGGTTCGTCACACTAGTACCAGTTGGTGCCTAGGGCTTGAACTCACATTGGATGTGTCTCTCCATGTGAGTCAAGCGAGCCTCCATCCTATCTAGACATAACTTATGTTTCCTTTGTTTCCTTTAAATATCATTTAGAAAGGATATTCTATCATTCCTTTCCTCATGTTTCTCCTTTAAAAGAAGTCATAATAGAGTTTTTAATTGCCAATGTAGTGTGATAGAGTGCATACATTCATTCCTTCTTCCCTTGGTGTGACCATGGTTAGAAATCCAATGAGAAACCTTTGCCAATAATTATGAATGTGAATATGCCTGATGACCTTGAGTAACATAACTATCGATCCATTGTATTTCCTCCCAAGTACTTGGAGAGGTTACATGGTGGTAAGTGGAAATTTCCTCCTGGGCTTGCGACTGTACAGGTGACTAGCCATGTTGGCCTCAATGCTAACCCCTCACCGGCTTTGTGTTTGCTAACGCAACATGGACCATAGAAAAAAGTAATACAACGCAATGTTAGGACTGAATAACCCACCAGTATCCCCCATAATCAAGCAAAAAAGAAAGAGATTTAAGAGTGTCTACTACCCCCAAGACAACCACGGGCCAAAGATAAGTTAACATCCAATAGTTACACCCAACCCGGCCAAAAAAGGTCTAAGAATGCCCCAAGAAATGAGTGTTGGGAAGTACTAACCCAACAAGTGGACCGCCTGAAGACTTCCATCAAACAACACTTTACAAAGGAGAAATAATGCCAGAAGGAAAGAGCAACACCGAATGTAGTAGGACCCTTAATCTCAAAAGACTCAAAAAACCATAATTCACCAACAAAAACCCATGAAATACATCCACATGGAGCCAACACCAGGAAAAATCTGAGATAAATAATGCATCAAACCAACAAAAATATATTACTCAGTAAAAGTATTTCAACAGTGCCAATGCCAAACGAAGTTGAGGACTAGAGCGTGAAATTGTCTTTGTGTAGTGTTGCTAGTAGTCCGATGTCCCAACTTGATTAGCATAATCTGCTTCAGTCCCTAGAGTCATTTCTTTGCCCCCACCCCCACTCTGATAACCACCACCCTTCACCACTGGGTGTAACACGAAAGGGACAACATTGTGGAATACAACCACTACAACCTCCTCGACATGCCACTCCAATTCTGGAAACACCCTATTCTCACCCCATTTCCCTTTTTGATTAACACAACATCTCAACATAACCATCGATTGCAGAGGCAAAGAAAATATCGCCAGCGGCACGGGTGTAACATGCTCAGGGCACAAAAGCACGCCTCATAATAGAGGAGTAATGGAATAATGAGCCTGTACAAGGATCACCATAATGCTAAGGGAAATAAGACTTCACGCGCTTCGTGCATGGGGGTAGGCCACGATGCCCCCCCTTTTAATTACCTTGGGATTCAGTGGGGTGGCAGACACCCCCCCAATCTCCTTTTCCAAGTGGTCATGCACCCAAATCGGGGGTAAAAATAAGAACATTATATACATAGAGATGTAAAATTATATGAATAATATTGTTGAAATTTTCTTCTGGAAAAAAATTGTGTATATTATAAGACTCTCCACCCATCATCAAGGACACCTAAATATTTCTTTGAGAGTAATGAGTGCAAGACCACGTCAAATAGAAAATTAGGTTAGTTTACTGGGTTAACAATAAACTAAAGAGATGCATTAGGATTGAGAAAATTTGAGTAATGAATGAAGGAATAGGTTAAATAAAATACTAAATTAACAAAAAATGAAGAGATACATTAGGATTTCGTAAATTTGACCAAAATTAATATTAAAAATTAGATTAGATGAAGGTATCTAAGAAGTTAGATTTGACCGAATAATTGAGAATATTATAAAAAGAGATAAATAATATTGTTAAGAAAAAGCATAGATCCATCTTCAATCCATATATGCCAAACGCACAGAGGAATCAAATCTCTCAAGGTGAAAACCTTCCCTCAAGTTTTGAACTCAAAAAGAGGTTTGCACTTGAGAGATTTGATCCCTCCCAGTGCTTAGTAAATCCAAAGTGAAAATGGATCTATACTAGTTCACTGATAAATATGTCACAACAACACCAAACCTTTTTAAAAAGTTTATCCCGTAATTTATTTTTCTCTCTCAAATGTAGCTTCCTTTCTTGATCCATCCAAAAGAGTGATCCTTAGTCCATCCAATAATTTATTTGCTTCTTAGAATGTGCCTTTTTTGCTTAGTCCATCCATGAGGATGCTATATGTAATAATATTAAGAGCATGACATATATCTTTCATTTGCTATAATAACATTATTGTCTTGTAAAGGTTATCCCCTATGCAAAATCCATTCATCAATGTATGGTATATAACAACATTAACACCCACACCTGGCTTTGGCTTCTCATGGTAACTTTGTGGAGCTCTCTCCATTTACCATTTAGCACTAGGTAAATAGATATGTTGTTAAAGATGTTTATTAACAAAAATACTCATATAGTGGATGGACGTGACTCCTAGTTTTGTTTCCATCCATTCGAAAAATTAAGCATGAACTCCACCTACCTACAAGTTTAAAACGAAATTAACATCAAATAAAACATAAATATTTATTATTATTTAAATCGTATAGAACTAAAAAAGGAAACTCTCGATAGAATCTCTTCATTTTCCATATATTTAAATTTCATTATCACCCCAATCTCTTCATTTTCCACACATTTAAATGCCATTATCACCCCCATACTTCATGATTATTGTAATTAATTGTGTGGTTAGTGCCTATATTTTGATGATTATATATGACGTAAGAATTAAGCTGGACAATTTATAAACGATGTGTATGTAAATATGTTTCCATTATTAAAAGCATTGACCAGTTAAGTTGGAATGTGACCATTGATACAAAGTATGATATTATGATTGGATGCTGGTGATGGGTTGTAAGAATTAACCTCGAGTGCAATTGCCAAAAAAAACTTAGCCAAAACTTTGTGCCCAAAATTTAAATTTGGAATTGTTGTTTTATCTTTCCCATTCGGCTATAAATTTTGGGATTGTTATTTTATATCTCCCACTAGGCCATATCTTATTTAATGAAGAGTTGGGTAGTTGAAGCAACGACCTGTAACAATTTTGGGTTGGGTGGGAGTTAAGAAACTCTTTTAGAAATCAAGGTAATATTACATCAAGGTAATATGGACAAGTATTAATATCGAATGTAGGGTTTTGACACACAGGTTGTGGGGAAATCATGATAAAAACAATCATCCATGGTTTCATTGGGCTATATATAGAGATGCATTAGTGTCGGGATAAGTGAATTCATGATTGTTTGGAGAAATCAAATTCAAGAGTACGACAGTGCTGAGTGAAATGTTTGTTATGGCCTTTTGAGCTACTAGAGTGTGATTTGGGTGTCCAAATACTACCCAAAAAGAGCCAATCATGAATTAGATTATTGTTGGTGTGTTCTAGTTTTATGAAGTCTAAATTTTACTTGCCAATTTACTACATAAGATCTCTGGAACTCAACATATCTAAAGGGCTTGCAATTTGATGTGGTGTGTGTTGGGGGAGTATGATAAGCAAAATATAAGGAAATCACCTAGGGATTGTAGAGTAACAAAGATATTTCATTATTTGCTTTTCTAGCTTACTGAGAGGCATTTATGGAGACCAAGGTTCAGTAGGGGAGAATATTTTTTTGATGCCTATGAAAAAGAGTGGCTTTCACCCATCCAATTTTTCTAAGTGTTGACAATTTTCTTTGTAATATCATAATAAAACCTAACTAGGAGGTGATCCGATAGAAAAAGTTGATATGTAGCTAATACTATGGATGGGTGAAAAAGGCTCATTACCAGTCTAGTTGGAAAATCTACCTTTTAGATAAGTGTCAACTTCTCCCCACGAATTATGAATTTTGTGTAATTGTATTTGATGGTTGTCTTTGTTAAATCCAATGTATGTATGTTGCTATGAATTAACATTCTCAATATTCAAAAAGATTATTGTTTGAAATTGATGTCTTCTTAGTAAAGGGAATTATCTATGTCTATGTCCACTAATATTCTCTATATTCAAAAATATTATTGTGTGAAATTGATGTCTTATGAGTGAAGGGAATTATCTTTCTCTTTGCTTGCTAAATGGATTAGCTTGTGAGCATGAGTCTGCCATCGTTGGAACATATAGTGTTGTAAATGTGGTGCTGGTTATGTAAGGTTTGTTGGGAGCTAAGTTGAATATGAATCCTTCTTGAACCTTAGTGTGGGTGTTTGGATGAGGAACATTCTCCTCAAGCTTTTGAAAAAGTCCTTGGAGAGCTGGTAGGCCATGCGAGCATTATGCTTTTCTAGCATATAGATAGATTATTATTTTTTTCCAGCTTATGGAAAATTATTTCTTAATTCAACATTACGATGAAAATGAGGCGAACTTGGTCTTCCTTGAACATCTCAATCAAATATGCATATAACCATCTATGAAATATGTGTCATGTATAAAATATTTAAATAGAAAGATAACCTGAAACTAGTAGCTCATTCATTGGACTTAATTTTAGTCTATAGCCATGGTGAATAACTTTGTACGTTCAAGGGAGACTACTAGATACAATTGAAACAAATTTCTCTCCCTTATTATGCTTTTGAATTACCTAGACATTGTTGGGAAAGCAATGCTATGAGTTGGAGATTTTCCTCACTCTCTCTCTCTCTCTTTCTCTCTCTCTCTCACACACACACACACACCCACCCACCCACACCCACACACACACACACATATATATAGGGGGCATTTCAAGAGTTCTATATTTGTATGTTGAAGTTTACTTGGTAGCCCTTACCCATAGAAGTTGTCTGAGGGAGTAAATTACTGGGAGAGCTAAAATTTTCCAGAATCTGGTCATTTTTTTCATGTATAAAATATTTAAATAGAAAGATAACCCGAAACTGGTAGCCCATTCATTGGAATTAATTTTAGTCTATAGCCATGGTGAATAACTGTGTACATTCAAGGGAGACTACTGGATACAATTGAAACAAATTTCTCTCCCTTATTATGCTTTCAAATTACCTAGACGTTGTCGGGAAAGCAATGCTATGAGTTGGAGATTTTCCTCTCTCTCTCTCTCTCTCTCACACACACACACACACACACACACACACACACACCCACTCACCCACACCCCCCCACACACACATATATAGGGGGGCATTTCAAGAGTTCTATATTTGTATGTTGAAGTTTACTTGGTAGCCCTTACCCATAAAAGTTGTCTGAGGGAGTAAATTACTGGGAGAGCTAAAATTTGCCAGAATCTGGTCATTTTTTTTTCTAAAAAATCTGATCGTACGAATGCTTGAATCTTGTTTTTGATGGTGAAATAGATTCAACACCATCAAAATCTGACACCCAATATATATGTTAGATCTGAGACTTTTGTGATCCATATAGTAGAGAAATGTCTTTCGGATTAATCACATCATTAGGATTTGGTCGACATTTCGAACCAACTAATGTGGTTCATCCTCATGACAAGGTGAGAAAAAATCATACAATCTTCATGAATAAATAGCGGGGATGCATCATTGCTCCATGTTCGCTGTTGGAAACTAGCCGTTGAAAAAATAGTCATTGGAGATTAGTTAAACATAAAATTTTAAAACTTTTATTTTATTAAATTCCTAAAAAGGATAGAGGGGATAGGAATTATCTATAATTTAGTTTTAAATGATTATTATTATCAAATATAAAGTATTTAATATTTTGAATTTAGATATAATTTTTATTTTTATTTTTATGATGTTAAGAATAAGGTTAAATAATTAGTTATATAAATTTAAAAATTCTAAACACAAGGGGGGAATCCTAATTATCTATAAGTCCAAAATTAGTTTTAAATTGATTAATATTCTCAAATAAGTATAAATTATTTAATATTTTGAATTTAGTTATAAATTAGTTTTAGGGTTGTTAAGAATAAGTTAAATTGTTATATATTATTAAATAATAAAAAAGTTTGGTGGGTGTGGGGGGGGGGGATAATAAAAAGGTGGGGGGGGAAGAATGCAGGATGATCATAAGGAGAGGGCCGAAATACAACTCTTACTCAACTTCCAACCATCGTCTCTATTGAGATTTCTAGCATGCCTTTCAATCTCAATAGCCTCCCTAAGTTTCCTATGGTGGAAATTATCAACCCTAGCAAGGACTTTGGATTCCTCAATACAGACATGGTGCTTGGATTTCTTCGCATGTTCAACAAGAGCTGAAGAGCAGAAACAATTGTGCCTTATGTATGCAGCATGCTTATGGATCCTCTGGTTAATAGATTGACCCATTTCTCCAATATATGGAATACCACAAGAACATGGAGCCTTCAACGACTAGTTTCCAACAGTGAACCTAGAGCAATGATGCATCCCTGCTATTTATTCATGAAGATTGTATGATTTTTCCCACCTTGTCCTGAGGATGAACCACATTAGTTGGTTCGAAATTTCGACTAAATCCTAATGATGTGATTAATCTGAAAGGAATTTCTCAACTAATATGTATATATCTATTGATCCATTAATTCTCTTTAAGTACATTCGTCCCCATATATGGGAATTGACCTAGGGATCGGCCCATCCCCATCCCTCATGGATTCACATCCCATGGCATCCGTCTATATTCCGTACTATTCCCATCCCTCATTGATTCACATCCCATGGCATCCCTCTCCATTTCGTACTATGAAAAGATAGTGAAATTAAACATAAAAATACGCCAATGATTACTTAACTCCATTAACTCCTAAGTTGTTTACTCCCACCTACCATCCTACTCAAAATTGGTTTGAGCTCGATGCTAGAGACTTTACCGAGACACACCTCTTTTCTATTGAACACCCCTCTACACTAAAAACCTGCAATATCCATAGAGCTCAAGAATTTACTTCTCGTTTCTGCGTTTATGCCTAGCATATCAAAGAAAATTGACTGCGATATTGACGTAGGTTCTTTCAAAAATTGCCTTCGCAAGGATAGTTCCCAGTCCCTGTTGTAGCTAAGTGCTTTTATGTCCTCCATTAGCCCCTCAGTTGTTTACTCCCACCTACTTAGCAACTACAACATAGTTTGAGCTCTTTCTAGAAGCGACTGGGCAACTTACAACAAGGTTCACTTTCTGGTTTGACCTCTTTGCAAGTGACTGAGCAACCTGCAACAGGGTTCACTTACTCTATAATGATGACAACGTCCAACAAAGTTCACTTGTAAATTGTCTTATCTCTATTTAAATTAGGGGTCATCAAATTGTAAGTCTACCTTCCTTACAATTTCTACTTGAAAACCAACCTCTCAATGAGTAGTCACAATCTATTCAACCTCCAACAAAGTTCACTTATAAATTGTCTTTTCTTTGTTTAAATTAGAGGTTGTCGAATTGTAAGTCTGATTTCCTTACAATTTCTACTTGAAAACCAATTTTTGAATGAGTGGTCCCAATCTATTCAGTATGGCCCCATCACCACGTCAATTGTCCTATCAAAATTGTCCCATATGTAATAGATCTAACTTGCAAATATAGGAGAATAGAAATATGCCCAGAAATAACAAGATTGAAATAGATAAACTTCTCTTTATTAATATCAAAACCATTAAGGTAGGGCAACACCATATAATCGCTCCTTAAGGAAGGAGAACACTCCACAAGCCATATGCTTGTTCATACAATATTCCTTGACACCTCTCAATGGGGAGTCTCTAGCCTCTATATAGGATTCATACATACAATACCATGGGTCATTACCACGGTTCTCTCAATACCATACATCTAATACCACGAGCTTATCACATTATTGCTAACTACTTGTGGTCCCTTACATGATGCAGGTTAACAAATTTATTTATTAACTATGGCCCATCCCATTACTACATTATTCCCGTAGGTACCTCCCTCTGTACCCCATACTATCCCCCCTAGGTATACTACACCATCAGTCTAGCCAAGTTAAGTTAGCACCATAAGTAGGGGCATAATCATGGATGGTTGTGAACTTTATTTTCCCATCCATATATATTTACCTTTTTCCTTATGTTTCTAGGTATGATAATGTTTTATTATCTTTCTGGGTGTGATAGTTTTGATGGTTTGCATGGATGGTTGTTAGGTGTATTTGAATACCCATTTGATGTTTCGAATGCCTTCAAGATTAAAATGTTTGTCAAAGATATTTTTTACACCAAACTCTTCTGTGAGGGCCCTGTAGGTTGAATCAAAATTGTAAGGTCTTATAGTTGCCCACTTTTGCATACTTTGGAATGGTGATACTCATAGTTTATCTGATCTTAACAGGTTTGCGTGAATATTTTCTAAAGTAGACCATGTTCCTAAAATTGGGAATCTTAATTGAGTGATATTGGATTATTGAGGTCTAATTGTAGTTTTACGAACATTGCTATTTAGAGAGTAGGGTATAGTCCAACTTGTTTGAAGTGATGGGGCAACATAATATTTTTTTGCCTTTCTATTATTGTATTCATTTTCTTATGCTATTTGTTGTGTTCAAATAGATCCATGTTTTCCATTTTCTTTGAAAATTCCAATAGGCCGAGTTTATTCCATTTGGCATTAAGGGTTTTTGTCTTTTGTTTTAATGCAGACGTGCCCACAATCTATGGATTGGATGTCGTCTGTAGTGTATATTGGCTAAAAATCTATGAACGTTGGATCTAGAAGCCAATTCAACCATAATTAGTTGCTCATCTTGCGTTTTGACTTTATTTTTAAAGTTATATAATTTTTAACCTCATCATCATTTAGTGTCAATTTGGTATATGTCTTAAAGGAAGGTTTCTTATAGAATGGAAACAACGAAATGTTTTACCAAACCTTCGAATCCCACTTTATTACTAAACATAGTCAATCAATTATTTCGAGGAAACCCTTTTGAAGGATATTAAAATGAAGTTACGTTTTAGTGCTTACGACATTACATTATTATAGATGTCTTGGGTAGAACGAACATGTTGTTGTCCTAGTAGTATCAAATTCATTTGAAGTTGTTGAGAAAAGTTTGTTACATGAAAACCATTATTTTTATTTTTATTTATTGCTTTGCAAATGGATTAATTGCCTTAAGAAGAAAAAGCAGGAGCACCATATTTTATTTATTTAATATCATGAGGATGGATTAATAGCTAGTAAGCAAATGAATTCTACGCTTGGATTGGGATCTTTTTTAATTTACCCCAATAAATCCTTAATCAGAAGCATAAAGCCTATTGGATGTAAGAGTCGTCTATCTTGGAAATTAAAAATTATAAAGAATAAGAAAAAAAAAGTAATATATATATATATATGGTTGATTTTTATTCTCAACTATATAAAATAAAATATTCAAAAATAATAATAACACACTAAGAGTAAAGAAACAGAGTCGCGTCATATAAACAACAACACTTTTTTCTATTGCTTTACGTTACCTTATTTTTACCGCTACTTATTCATTAATATTAATAAAAAAAATTCAACCATATATATTTATTTGTATAGTATTAATGGTTTAAAAATTAAAAACAAGGTAATATATTAGGATAAAAAATATTTAAAGTTCTGATTCTACTAGAGTAAAAATAAATGAAGTTAAAAAATAAAAAAAAAAATAATTATTATTTTATTATGAATATAAATCTTTTAATTCATGTTATTTTAGGAAAATGTGTTTTTTAGAAACACGTGGTATTTATTAGAATGCAAATATATTTTATAATTTCAGATAAAAAGGAATAGTTGCACAATCATACTTTTGGAATAGAGTTATATAGTTTTTATGGTCAAGGTAGAATTATGACTCTTTAAGTCATTATTATTTTAAGTAAAATTCATGTATAAATCAATATATGCAACTATAATTGAATATATTTATTTGCATTGTTATGTTTTTCTTTTTCTTTTCAATATACGTATTTTTTATGTGTATCTCAGTTATGTAGTTAGGTTAATATTTAAAAAATATTGACATATTATTAAGTCTCACCATCTTTCCCATACTAAATTGTAAAATGCCTTTCAATGCAATGATTAAGTCAGACTGAGATTAGACAAAAAAGATATAAATATGTGAACATCATATATTTAAAATATATGATTTATTGTCTTACTATATATTAATTATAAACAAGTTAGGATTATAATAAAATTATAGTTTTGTATTATAGTATGGTATTACTATTGAAATTGATATTTATTTGATTTTTTTGTTACTCTATATTTAAAATATACAAAATTTGTAATCAAAGAATGAGAACTACCTAATTAATGTTATTTGACCTTTTTATTTATGAATAGAAATATATTAGCAATTTTGAGTTAGCCTTTCTTCATAACCTCAATTAACATTGACTAAATATTTATGACATACAAAGTGATTTTGTTAATTTTTGTGAAATACAAATTTCTAATAAGGGGCTTCTCACTCAAAATATGGGAAAATGTTTATTGTAGTATATTATCTTTTAAGGCTTTTAGTTGTCCTTAAAAGCATTGGGACTATTAAACTCATTTAGACTGCGAATCTAGTGAACTCATTTAAATGAGGGCTTATTATAGAGTCAACATTATAGAAAGAAATTTATTGTTAACATGTGAGGGGCTAGGTTTTTAAATTTGGAATAAAAATATTGGGAATTATGTTATGTGTTATTTTCACATGTATTTGTGTTTAAGTTTAAAGTTTTTTTTTTTTTTTGAGAAAATGATTTATATTATTTTTACTAAGACAAAGTCTACATTGTTTATTATTTTATTAGACATTGTAATATTAATCTATTTTATATTTTTGCATTTTATAAATTATTATAGAGTAAATTTTAGGTAAATTATAATTTTGGTTAGTTGGAAAATAGCTAGTAATTCGATAACTTTTGGTTTAAGTTCATTGAAATTAGCAAAATTCTCTTTTAAATATCAATGTGTCAAAATCTAATCTATATATTTGAACTCGAGTCCTATGTATAGGGTTCCACCAATACCTTTAACTATATAATTGCTGGTAAAATACTTATTAACATGTTCTCACTAATAGCTTAATTTTCTTTGAATCATCTAGCTTACACCTTACATAAACCCTCACATTTATATTTATGATAAATAAATAATTATTATTAATTCATATATATAATATTATATATATTTTTAAATAAGATCTATTTAAAAAAATTAGAAAAAATAAAAATAAATATCATATTATTAATATTCAACCACGAACTCTATTTTTGTAAACACTCGTATTTATGTAATTATCATAATAATACGTTGAAACCATATATTATCATGTATCATATCTTATAACCAATTGAAATAATAAATAAAAAGTGGAAGAATTTGTATAGTCATACAAACATTATCACATTCTTTCTAGATGAACTAAGTTATTCAAGAGACCTTGATGAAGTTAACCCACTACCGACATGTGTAAGGACCAATGGGAAGTACCTAAACATCTTCAAGGAGGAAATAATTAATTTAATCATGATAGAAGAATAGTAAAGTTAAGTTGAATGGGAAGTACCTAAACATCATCAAGGAGGAAAGAAATGATTTAGTCATGATAAAAGAATAATAAAGTTTTCTACAATATTTATCAATATCCTACTCACTTGGCCCTTGTTCTCCTAACCACATATTTTATTGATTTTGTTAAAAGTATAAATATGAACCTAATTGCATATTTTATTAATTTTGTTAAAAGTATAAATATGAACCTTCATTAATCAATTAATCAACTAATGGTTGGGTTGTTGAAATAATGGCCAACCGCACAACCATTCAGTAAAATCTTGGAAGTGTATGAAACTTCAGAAATCAAAGGTATGGTTTTTCACCATTAATAAACATATGAAGCACTACTACTTTTCATTTTACTGTGTAGTCTTGGAAGGTCCTTCACTCTATATATATTTTAAAATATATTTAATATATTGACGTGCTATTCTTGTTATAAACATGATTGAACAAAACAAAACATTGTTGAAGAATGTTGATACTTTGACAAATGTCATAAATCCATTATAAATTTCATTCATATTAAAAAAATTGATATTAAGTAAATACTAATTAGTTATTTTATGTAAAGACATTGTGCGTTAATTTTTAATATTTATTATTTATTGTATACCATTTTTTGAAATGTTAAATTGATATATTTTATATCAATTTAATCACTATAATATGTAATGATTGTAAGTTTTAATTAAGTGATTTATAGTCTAGTACAATTTATAAAATATGTTGTTCCCCAATCATATAAGTTGTAATCTAGAACATCGTAATGCATATTACTTATAATCATTATCATTCAATCTTTATAATTTTTCTTAACACTTACTATTTGTGATTCCTATTTGTATAAAACTTCATTCCTAAGGAATTTAACTCTTAAATTATTTAAACTCTAGCTCCTATAATCATAACTACCTTCAACTATATATATTTTTAAAGAAACAGATAACATTTTCATTAAACTGACTGGAAACAGGCAGATCCCTTACAAAAAATAGACTTGTTCTATCTTCATCTTTCCTTTCATTACATTGAGTATGAACTTTCTTGCTATCCCTATTACCTACATATATTATATTGGAAAGGTTGTAGCCATATATTCTCCAAAAAGTTCCATTATAGACTATACAACGATATTGCATATATGTAAATAAAATAGATACTATCAGCTACTTCTAGTCTCCGCGTCATCACTCGCAGGCTCGCCCACATACGTGTTCAGGTCCTTCGATTCGATCTCTTCTTATTCTTAGGCCCTCACAACAACGACATGAAAAACATCTTCTTCTTCTACCAGAACCCTTGCAACAGCCTCCTCGACATAATCAACATTGGCGACCAATGAATTCCCAACCCCAAACACCTCCTTTAAAACTCCCAACATGGTTGTCTCCACATTGATTTCTATGTTGTCAACCTTTTGCTAGATGCTCAGAACATCCACACATAGACCTTCCATTGTTTTCTGCATAAGATCCCAATCTTTTCCCAGCCCAAACAATTGGGTGTAAATTAACGCCATGCTTTCATTTAGTTATTTAATGATTTCCTTTATCACTTGCTTGTAGTAGCCCTCAAGTAGGCTCTCAACACTGATAAGCCCTATGCCATGGCCAAACCCCAATCTTCTTGGGCTAAAACCGCCCCAACTAGCCTTCCTTGTTGATGAAATTTTTGCAACAAGATGCTTCTGCACTATCAATATCTTGTGATTAACTGACCAGAGCCAACTGAGGTATATAACGACCTAATCCATCCCGAAATTCCTCCCTTGCCTGTCTTTCATAAATGCGAAAAAATTATGGGTCTTATCATTTCCTATTCCATCCATATTTTCCATCATCTGAAACCAGAATTGGGCAACAATGGTTCCATCATCCCCAATTGAAACTATTATATTGCAAATTTTGACGAGAATTCAATGGCTCATCTCACACATGTCGTTGTAGATGACTTGTTGTTTGATGACACCACAACTGTTAATTAATTCACCACATATTGACCCTATATCCAAGTCGCTACTAACATGGCTTGGGGGGGCATCCATATTAACTACCTTCGCGCAAAGACACCTAGGTGAGCTGGCCACCATAACTACTTCCTTAATGCTCTAACGACCTGTACCCCCAACATACACTGTCGTCTTGAAGCCTTTGATCAAGGGATGGGACATAATGAAGTGTGGATATTTATGCATATTCTGCCAAGTCCTAATATAACCCTCACATTTGCTTAAATTTCTGCCAGCTGGTTGTTGGGTCACAGCATGTAGAACATTGTAACTTTATCAATTTTTTTTTAAATATATATTATTCTTACGATGATTAAGGAAGTTTTTTCTTCTAGCTGAGTGACATTCCCGAGAAGCCTAATACATTTTTGAATGATTAGCTTGGATTCGCCCACTATATTCAAAGTTTTGACACTGTTATCCAAGCATATTTTAACTCCTTTCCAGAGTGTTAGAGCCTCCTCCTGGTTGGTGGATGTGACCCCGAGTCCCCATGAATATTTTACTTCTGTTTTTTCTTTGAGGTTGATTATTACCCCTCCCGCTCTAGCCTCCCCAACTACCTTCAACTATTAACTTATGTAATTCTCAACTATTAGTAGGGTAGTTAGTCTTGGATTTAAACAAATTTCATTTCACGCATAGCTTAATTAAGGGGAAACGTAAGTGCCTATAATCCACACATCTTTTTCAATTTGTTTTGCTATTTTTCAAAAGTCACATAACTTAATTAGCAAAGGAGTAAGTGGCTCATAATACACACATTATTTTTACGAACCAAAGCATTTTAACTCCATCAGCATTGGGACTAGGAACTAGGAGTTATTAGAGAAAGAGATTTGCCCCTACTTCCCTTGCGTCTTTTATACAATCCTAGGCTTGCATCTGAAAGAGGCTCACATGTTGTAATAGGAAGGAAGCAAGTGGCCCGTCAAACACACATTATTTTCTTTGCAGGTAAGGAATAAAAATAACTTAGTGTAAGTAGAGGATTTTGTAAAGGATGTTCACATATCCACATCACTACACTTTGTATGTTCACTTTGTCACTTACACACACATTGCACTACACACACTAAGCTACTCTAAACTTTGAACAAAGGGCATCTAGTTTCAGGAGCTTTTGTACTTAGTTTATTTGAGCTTATTTTTTCACACCATAAGTGAAGGAAGACTCCAAAAAGCAACCATAACTTGAACAAACTACACTTCCCCACAGGGGACATAAAATAATTTATAGTTCAAGTCAAGACCATTGGGCTTAGGCATCCAATAAGTCGCCATGGTCATGTTAAATTTTAAAACACAGAAGTTGTCTTTTTGGGTGCTTCAAATCCTTCATCATCTCATGGAAATGATTACCCTAGCACGACAGAGACCCATTTCAGAGGGGGTTCAGCTTAGGTCCCAATGCATGTGGTACTATACGGGGCTTCTAGACCTGTATAGTGCTCGATATTGACTACTGATTACCAAGAAGCTAAAGACTCGACTGCCCCCATGAGATAAAGGTATTAAAATGGCCAAATTTTAGGGCATCTTTCCCTATATGTGGAGGTGCGGGAAGCACTAAAACCTTATTCATTACCTTCGTTGATTCTTTTGGTTGCTGGAAGCGTCCCTAGTTCTTTCGAGATGTAGCCTTAGTACCCGTCATACTCTCGTGGAAATGTAATTATAATAGTAAAATACTATTATTAATACCAAAATTCAATAATTTAATCAAATTCAAATTATCCATTAAAAAAATGAAAAGAAGTGTAAACTTACTTCATAATATATCTTGTATGAATTGAAATATGTTCCCAAAATACTTTTGTTAATATCTAAATATACATTTTGTTCTACTAAAATGTAAATAATAAACATACGTGTCATTGACATTTTGAAATTTGTTACCAAATGATATATAACCGGTTATGGTTTATTAAATTTTATGTCTTAGGAGCCAAATCAATGTTATTAACATTTATTTATAAGTGGAGAAATAAATATAACAAGTACAATTTTAAAAAATCACATTCATATTGAATAAATAACCTACCAAATTCGTTAAATGAAGTGACAAAAGTAGGATTGCAATTCTCAAAACTAAAAAGTTTAGTTGTAAAGTTTATGTTTGGTTATAAAAGTTCAAAACAATAAAACTAATGCAGCCATATAAATGATACGACTAATAAATATAATAATAACAAAGCACATCTACTTTAGTATATCTCATATTATTAAGATTAAAAAAAAAAAAATGAACTAAACTTATAATTTTAAATTTATTATTATTATTATTAATTATAATGTAAATAATAATCATTGAGATTTTGAAATTTGTTACTAAATGTTATATAACCAGTTATGGTTTATTAAGTTTTATGCCTTAGGAGCCAAACCAATGTTCTTAACATTTATTTATAAGTGGAGAAAGAAATATAAATAACACAATTTTAAAAAGCACATGTCTATTGAATAAATAACCTACTGAACTAGTCAAATGCAGTGACAAAAATAGGACTACAATTCTCAGAAGGAGACATGCCTTTCTTTGCATATATCAAAGTAAAGTTTTTACTTCCAGAGCTTTTGTTTTTGAAAAAAAATGTTTTGATTAGAAAAGTTCAACAAAACTAGTGCAGCCATATAAATTAGATGACTAGTAAATATTGATAGACATCAATTCATAATCAATAACAAAACATACTACTTTAGTATTATCTCATATTATTTAAGATTAAAAAAACATAAAAATTAACTAAATTATAATTTTATTTTAAATTATTATTTATTATTATTATTAATTACAAAAAACAAGTAATACATAAATTAAACATATATACATTTGGAAAAACATGTAACAAGATTTTTAGTATTGGAGATTCACTCTCACTTGACCGTGGAGATTTGCTAAAGTAAATAATCTTTGTTATAATATCAAGGCTTATCAATACCACATGACCAAAACCATAGCTTGTTTTATATAACACTTGGTTGTAATTTTCATAACTTACTAATTAGCATGTTATAGAGTGGGGTGGTGGATGATAGAGGGGTTATTACAAATCTTATATGATTAATTGAAAATGCATTTGTTTGGGTTCTTGATATTTCAATAAATAATCATGTTGAATCTTATGCACTTTGGAAATGTTTGAAGGCTTCCATCAACTTTGGTTTTCAAATTTCGAAGGTGGTAATGGAGTTTTAGAATGTAACAAGGCATATGGTTCAGATTACTCCATTGAACACTCTTTTGGCTTTAATACTAGAGTGGGTGAAGGAGGTATCCAAGACCTCTCTAGGGTTAACTTCTTTCATGCTTTAAGGGAGAATAATTCTTTGATTGAGATAATGCAAATTAATCCATTAATATTATAAGAGAGGGGGGCTTGATTATCAATGATAATTTGGGCATTTACCGCATCCCCTAAGTTTCTCATGAAGGAAAATACATGTATGTCTTATTTATGGAGGCACATAGTAAATCTAATACTCATATTGCAGCGTATATAATGTGAAGATACCCACACCCCCCGTTTCTAACACAAGCAACTATTTGAGGTGTGGTTTGGTGAGTCTTGACTTTCCGAGCTAGTTGATTTGCATGGTTCTTATCCAATTCTATAACATTAGTAAGTCATCACCACTGTGTTTTGTTTTCTCAAAGAAGATTTAATAGAGGGGATTGCCTCTTTTCTTAATTCACATCGTTTTTTAGTGGTTTTAAACTCAATATTGGGGGGTTTGTTGGGGAGAGGTGTTATGTCTCCCCCTTTGATTCCTTTTCCAAGGCCCCCGATTAGCAAACCATCTCATGCATTAGTGTTAGGCAATTCCCTTTGACCCCTTCCAACTAAGTGACTCATCACAAGTCACCCTTTGACACTAACACGGTGGCACCACCTCCACAAAGACTTTATATACCATACATGGTTAGTTTAAAGTTGTCATAAATCTCTAAGTTGATTAATTACACAATCTCTTATGATCTTACTTATCGTATAATGTCATCTAAGATCCCCTCAATATTACTTAAGCCCAAATTGGTTTACCTAAAAAGTAGAAACTAGTAATTGCCCCAAACGGTGCAAAGAGACACAGATAGGATTGTTAAATTGGAATTGTTGAATTGGAAAAGATGTACTTTGGTTTGAAATAACAATTATTGTATTATATTTAACTTGTTTAGTGTATTTGTATTAAGTTGGTAATACACAATTAAAATATTGAGATGATGAAGGTTGACCGAGATATAATTTACCACTTATTTTACCAATCAAAGATTTAAAACCATTGTGAAAAAATATTGATGTTCTAGAATAGGTAATTAAACCATAGATACACATTACTTTTGGCCTCATTTTAGGCATTCTATGAGTGAAATTATGACAAATTAGAAGAATCCTACTATTGGTGTACACTCGTTTTTTCAACAATAGGTTTTGGGTGACACTCTTTGCTTAAAGAGACCTCTGCTTAATGCACTACAACCAATTGCTATAATTTATTTCATAATGCATCACATATGTGTGGAGTAACTCTGAATCAATACAGTGCCCCATCTCTAGGGAGTCCCATAGTTTTTCTATACATATCAAACAGATCATGGTGCTATATGCACACTTTTCTTAGTAATAAGAAATGAGGTCTTCTTGTCACCTGGAAAATAAATTGTTTTTTTTTTGTAAACTGCAGAAGGACCTTTTTATTCTATTTCAGCAAATCAAAATCATTACATAAACGTAATGACCTCAACCCGCCCCAAGGGGAAACCGGGTATTTTTGGCCATCTTAGTCTTTTACTGCCATCCAAAAATAAAAGGTCTTAAGCCTATTTGTCCAGGCTAGATGCATTGTACAATCATAAACTACTCATATTTCTTATCCTCCTTCTATACCTATCACAATAAGATTCGATGACAAAACTACCATCTACTATCTTCATAAAAGCAAAAAGAGATGAAAACTACCAAGACTACGCCTCCTTTCCTGGCTGCTGGTCCATATCCCTCTTGATGTCAGGATGGCATTGCTTTAGTTTTTGTTGAATTTCGTCCATCCTCTTGTCCTGCATTAGCAAGGTAATTTGAATATTCTTCAGTTCCTTCTTGAGATTTGGGATCCCTTGAGACAGTTCTGCCATTTCCATAGCTACTTGTTCCATAGCTTTGGCAAGAAACCTCTTCATGACCTAATAAACATGCAACGCTTGTTTATAGAGGGTCATGCGGCCTCTCGTATTACCAGGATCTGGGAGGAGATAAACCCAATCCTCCATTTCAGGGTCAGATTGGCCCTGGATAGCCTCCTCCTCCATATGTTGAATAATTCTCTTGACCCCTTTGTTTGTATTCTGGTAGTAGGCTCTTTCAGCAAACTGCACTTTCCTTCCCACTGATTTCCTGCTTTTGCCACCATAAGCTGGAACCTCCTCCTCCCTTTGACCACCTGCTTTTCCCCTGCCTCTGCCTCACTGGCCTCTCCGTCGTCCCCTGCCCCTTTTCCTACTGCCTTCTCCTCCCGCAGTTCACATGCTCATGCCAGACACACTGCCAGCTTCTCTGGCTCCTCCACGCTCACAGCTCTTCCAGCCTTCATCCTCCCACATTTCTTGACTGTCATTTGTCTCTACGGCCTCGCTCCTTCCACGTTTAGCCCGAGGCTGCTGGCAATTTTGGTCATCCGAGTCGAACATTTTGACCTCCTCCTCGGTATCGTCCGGGACCGTGACAGTAAGTCCACCTGCTTCTTCCAACGCCACACCCTTACCCTTTGTATTCCAGTTATTACCTTCTTCAATGGCGGCGGATTCCCTGCTTCTCCCTCGTCTTTTGGTTTCCATCCTCCCTCTCGATTCTGCTCTGGACTCCTTACTATGCCGCTCTCTGTCGCAAAAGCATTTTTTCCAAG
This sequence comes from Pinus taeda, assembly GCA_000404065.3. Lineage (NCBI taxonomy): Eukaryota > Viridiplantae > Streptophyta > Pinopsida > Pinales > Pinaceae > Pinus > Pinus taeda. The sequence goes on from APFE030724814.1 coordinate 145,812, forward strand.
CTACACACTCCTTCTCCTTGGCGTTTCGCTCCTTTCTTCTCTGCTAGAATTTATCATGCCACCCTCCTTTCATCATCTGCATCCTCTGCATTCCGCCTACAATGGATGCGTGATCCCTTTGCCACCTGTTCCTACACTTAACACTCCTGTCTTTTCGTCCCTCACTTGAACCTGCATCCTTACCGCTCCTGTCTGACGCCCGGTCAGTTTCACCTCCCTTCCTCCCTATTCTGCTTATGCTCCACCTTGGAGTGTGAATCGCCTTAATGGTCCGGCTGCTCCGGCCCATCATTACATGATCTTCCACCACTTTGAAAATCATCCTCTCCCGCCTAGACTTAAATCCTCCACCCGCCGCCAAACTCACCCCGATCGGGGGTCTGGAAAATAAATTGTTATAATATATTCCATTTTGATTTTATTCTTCAATGAGAAAAATACAACATATCTTGGTTGAAAAAGAATTACATAATAGCAAAATGAGAGTTACGACACTCTAAATTCATTACTTCAAATATCATAGTGAATTATTTATTTCCACAATCAAAGTGTTCCACATGATAAGGGAAAATGAGAGTATTAACCACTTATGTCCATATATAGGTACAAAATAACACGTTATTTTTTAATAAATGTTTTTTTAAGGTGAGTTGAGCAAATTAAGTGGTAGAAAATTGTAGTTTTGAGATTAAAAATTTGGTAACTTCCTCAATTTTATATTCATTGAAACCATTTTATAATATAAGATTTAAGATTTCAATGTTGAATCAAATTGTCTCAAGGTAGTTTGACCAAATTGTGGTAAAAAATTATATTTTTGAGATTAAAATTTGATAACTTCGACAATTTAAAGTCACTAAAACAATCTAATAATGTAATTTTAACTATCAAATTTCATAATTCCAATGCAACGTTAACTTTTTCCATGAAAAAATATTACACTAATAACATATTCAATGAGCTATATGTAAAACATATATTGCCATGGATGAATTCTATGCAGATCAAGATTCATTACTTTCAAAGAAGAGGTGAATGGAATGATCAAATTCAAGTTTTGAAATCGTATGTACATTGCATCAAATTATTTTACGGTAATTTAACCAAATAATGGTAGAAATTTGCACATTTGAGATTAAAATTTGGTAACTTTAGCAATTTTAAATTCATTGAAACAATGTTATAATTCAACTTTACCTATAAAAATTTATAATTCCAACTCTGCATTAATTTTTTCCATGAAAAATTATTACACTAACAACTTATTCAACGAGCTATATGTAAAACATATATTTTTATCGACGAATTATATGCAGATCAAAGTTCACCGCTTTCACAAATTATTACACTAATAACTTATTCAACGAGCTATATGTAAAATATATGTTGTCATGGATGAATTCTATGCATATCAAGATTCACTGCTTTCACAGAAGAGGTGAATGAAAGGATCAAATTGAGGTTTCGAAATCGCCTATAACTAGTGGATAAACATTTAATGACATGAAAAATGGTATTGAGCAAGCATTATGACAACATTAATATCTGATGGAATTTTACTACTTCTTTCGTGTCAAAGGAGGAGGCTAGTTTTGGGAGGGTTTTGAATTCAATATGCTAACGTAGTTGCTTTGATTTTCCTTCTTTTATTTTGTATTCAATCACCTGCACTTTATGAACTATATAGTAAGGTCTTTTGTTCTCTATTCGATTCACTCATTGTTCATTATATTGATTTTAATTTATTGTTTGTTACCCAAATAGATTCCATCATTGATCTTGCACTTCTTCTGGTATTTTTCCCAATGTCATTAACTTGGCACTTTGTGATGGCTACCATGCTAATCTTGCTTGACAAAAAATTACATACATTAGAAAAAATGTGTCCCTTCCTAGCCCATCAATAGTGCTTCCATTTGTACGAGGTGCTATTGGAACGGTGCAAAAAACAACTAAATTATGGGAAAAATAAGCTAAGTTTGTAAGAGGTGTTGGATTGGTAGGAAACCTTATGCTTGGTAAATTCACTGTGTTTGTTTGTGATTCTGAGCTCTCCCACAAGATATTGTCCAATGTGAGACCTAATGCTTTTCAAATGGTAGGACATCCATTTATCAAAAAGATTTTTGGAGAGCACAATCTTATTGATATGTTCAGTGAAAAGCACAGGGATGACATGCGTTAGATCGCTCCCTACTTCGCTCTCAAGGATATGGGACTATATGTTGCAATACATGAGAATTTCATTCACAAGAATATCATAAAATGGTTGAAGATTGCCTCTGATAAACCAATAGTGTTGCACCTTCTTTGCAAGGACATGAATTTGGAGACCTCACATAATGTTTTTGTGTGTCCATAATTGAGTAATCAAGCCAGAGAAAAATCTAACAGATATTACAATCTTTTCAATACGGGCCTTGTGACATTGTCAATCGAGTTTCTATGATTTTCATTCTATAAAGATAGTCATGCGGTGTGTCGCCTGGAAAACACTCTGGAAGGTTGTGCTCATGAGAGCAAGAAGATTTTTGTTTCCCAAGATGCATATACATATTCTTTGTTGTGGGTTATAACATTATTGGAATCAAACCCATAAATTCTGGAGAAAATCAGAGAAGAGAAGAACAGTGAAAAACCAGGCCTGATTTTAATGCGCTCATTTCTCCAACGGTGTTAAGCGTAGTGATGCCCCTATTTCTCCATTCGTATGTCACACCTAGGAAAAAAGGTGTTGTAAAAATGTGGGCTCATATGGTTCACATATTTCATGTTTAGATGAAAAGGTAGACTAAAATGTGAGGTTAACAAATTCAAAAGAAACACCTAGCAACATAAATATTTACCTAAAAATGAACCTTCCATGCTTAGTGATATGAATTAATCAAGACCATAATATTTACTCAAACCAAATTATTTTCAATGCAATTTGTATAGGTATTTGAAGAATGACTAAGTGGGAGAGGATTAACGAGTTGGAAGTTGAAGACCTAGAGGATATGATTGAATTTTCAGCAAAAGACAACATGAACAAAGGTTGATGGGGACCAAGTTGCAATTATTCCATATTGTTGAATTGATGATTTAATATGAGGAGAGGAATCGAGTGAATGTGCATCCACTAAATTTATTCGTCGGTCTTATCGAAGTAAAAAATTAGAGGATACCAAACACACATAGTTTTCAACATATCTGGAGTAAGCTATGTGAGTCTTTATATATTTTTTCAATATAGGTACACTTTTTTCAATATACATAAATGCTATATCTAATTTGTTGTATTTTTTTACATATAGTTATTAGTGTGCATATGGTCTGGGGTCGAAAAACAGAATTATGAGTGCAGCCTCAGATCAAAAGAAAAAATGCAGTTGACATGAAAGTATTAAAGATGGTTTCCAATGTCACTCCATTGTGCGGCAACTTCAACTTGGACTAGACGATGCTGTAATAATATATACTGCATGTAGGCATATTGATAAATCCAATGTTGTTTTCCATGGAAAAGATGCAATCGTTAGGCCTATGAGATTTAGTTATGCACCACATTTAACAAGGGATATGCGATCTATTGTCCAACATTTAATCCAAATAGGTTTTAATGTTACAATGATATGGGACAAGTTCATCTTTGATGTGAACAATGGATTCAGTGGTTATACAAAAAGATATATCGAGATACATACATGAAAAGACAAGATATATTAAACATTTACAATGATACCATAAGGACATAGTATGTTAAAGATCAAAGTGATCCAAATTGTATAGAATGTTGGTATAAGGAACACCCTTTCTTTTACCAGAAACAAGATCTTACTGAAAACATCCCTTTTATCATAGATATACAAACAAAGTGGATGCGTTCAATGATGCTAAAATATTCTCACAATAATATAATCTCAATGGATTCAACATTTAGTACAAATAAGTATGGGGTGAGTATAGATTTATCCTAAATATGATTCATTTATTTAACCTCATTTTAATGAATGTATCTTATATAAATATAATTATGTACATTGTTTGTAATGTAGTATCAAATTTACACTTTAATGGTTTTTGATGAACATCACAATGGAGTTCTAGTAGCTTGGGTGATATCATCATACAATACTATATTTGATATTTCTAAATGGATGTCAACTCTATTTGCCATTGGGAAAAAAGAGCGACGAGATTGGCATGTTCAAGCCTTCATCACAGATCATGTTACTGCTGGAATTGAAGTGTTAAGGTGATTTGTTTGTTCTTTTTATAAGAGACAAAAATATTGTTAATGTATATTCTCTCTAAAAAATATGTTATTCCAGGCCTTCAATCAAGTGTGCAATATTATTATTTTGTGGCATGTTTGTTGTGCATGGTTGAAGAATGTTGGAAATAAAGTCTGAGGAAGGGAAAACCAAATTCACATTTTTCATGCTTTAGGAGAAATCGTGCACACATGTGAAGATGATGAATCTATAAAAAAGACAGTTGAAAGGTTCTTTGAAGGATTCAGCGACCATAAAACGTTTTTGGAATATTTAAAAACAACTTGGTTAGCTAACAACAAAATATGCAGGTTTCTTGTAGGTGACTTTGATGACTCTATTTTGCATGTCATATGTATAGTTATTAATTCATAATAATAAATTTATTTCTACAGATATGTGGGCAAAAGCATACATAAAATTTCCAAATTCCAATCAAGATACAAACAATGCAATTGAATCTTACCATTGGTATATCAAGGAAAGGTATCTAAGTGGGAATAATAATGCATGCCATAGATGGGTTGATTGGTTAATTTATGTGTTTTTGACAAAGTTTTTATTATATTACAATCATATGCAACGTTTAAAAGAAGCTGGTTTTGTACGACCCAAAAAAATCGAGGAACAATTGAATTCATCCAAGTGTAGAGCTAACAAAATCCCAAATGAAGATTGTGTGCATGAAGAAAAGAGTAACAAAGATTACTGGGTTCGTAGCCAAAATAAGGATACTCGTGACATTTGGTACAATTTCATCTATAAAGGTTCCAATCTACACTTTTGTAATTGCAATTGGGCCCTAAATGGAAATATATGTAAACATTTATTTAAAGTGGAGATGGTGGTGAGTAACACTCTTTTGGGTGAAAATGTGCTACCTAATGTCGCTAATCCTATTACAAAAAGGCCTAAAATTTTATTTTATTTGAATGAAACACCTATATTTGGCCCAAAAATCCAAAAAAGCTTCCTTCATGCTTTGATTCTCCTCCCAATTTGAATTATCATAATGAAACAAGCATTGATGATTTAGAGAATTTCTCATATAATTTTGAATCAACCAATGTACGAATAGATAGTTCATTCTCTGAAGGTGATGAGATGAAACATGTTAACTCATAAACTCATGAGAAATTGAGATCCATAATACCTACAAATTTTGAACATGCATATGCATTGAACAACTTGATAGACAAAGCATGTCAAGAATACAACAAAATGTTTTTCAATACTATAACTCCACCAAGATCACTACCAATATAAAACATAGTTTATTGAGCCTAGTTAATACGAAAAGGCAACGTGGTATCAATTCAAAATCAAGGAAAGATACACTACAATTTGCCTTAGATGTTCACGATGAGAATGAGTAGTTGATCAAAATCTCATCATGAAATAATGAAATTGATTCTATGCATTTTGTTTTTTACAACTAATTGATTAATGTAATTTTTACAGAAATATCAATTTGGAAATGCATTTGGGAGTGCCAAGAGGGGCGAGGGTGACTTATAGACCCATATTCCAGATCAATCATGATGCCATTTTACCATTATTTAATTTATGGGTATGAGCTTCCATTATCTATGTTGGGAACGAAGTTCCATTTTGTAAAAGAGAAAAATGTATAGTTGGACCAATTTTGAATACAAATACATGAATTTGGACTTGTGTATATGGCAACGTCTTCATTGACTTTTAAATTCATGATGTGGATTTGATGTTATATTCTATTAATGTTACATTACTTTTGATGAATGCAGTTAGAATGGATTTACTTTTTTATTTACAAATTATCAAGTTTGCAAGTTAAGTTACTTTTATATTTATATCTTACTTGATGTTGCATGCATAAACGAACATATCATTATCATGGAACTTTGCTTAGTTATAATAATAGATGTATCAAGTACATGAAATTTATGTAGATGTATCATGCACATGAAATTGATTCTATGCATTTTGTTTTTTATAACTAATTGATTAATGTAATCATGTACATGAAATTGATGTAGATGTATCATGTACATGAAATCGATTCTATGCATTTTGTTTTTTTACAATGAATTGATTAATGCAATTTTTGTAGCAATATCAATTTGGAAATGCACTTGGGAATTCCAAGAGGGGAGAGGGTGACTTATAGACCCATATTCTAGTTCAATCACGATGCCATTTTTCCATTATGTCATTTATGGGCATGATCTTCCATTATATATTTTGGGAACGAAGTTCCATTTTGTAAAAAAGAAAAAATGTATAGTTGGATCAATTTTGAATACAAATACATGAACTTGTGTATATGACAACGCTCATTAACTTTTAAATTGATGATGTGGATTTGATGTTATATTCTATCAATGTTACATTACTTTTGATTAATGTAGTTAGAATGAATTTATTTATTTTATTTAGAAATTATCAAGTTTACAAGTTAAGTTACTTATATATATATATATATATATATATATATATATATATATATATATATAATATATATATATATATATATTACTCAATGTTGCATGCATGGATGAACATATCATTACCATGGAACTTTGCTTAGTTATAATAATAAATGTATCATGTACATGAAAAAAGCATATATCATATACATGAAATTGATGTAGATGTATGGGCATGAGCTTCCATTATCTATGTTGGTAATGAACTTCTGTTATTTATGGGCGTGAGTTTCTGCACAAAAAGTACGTATGGTGAGAATATAGATAAGAAATATGCCCAGTGAGAGTGCACCAAAGAAAATGTACACTAGAAAAAGGACAAAACATGCATGGTACGTGTGGTAGAAATTGAGATATTGAACCACTGTCTTAATATATAACAAAACTTAAAAATTAATATCACTCTGCCTTAACTCAAAGTATTGAGTCTTTATGATGCCAGCCTAAGCCGACAATACCCACATTATGCAAATAAAATTGCATGTCACTGGTCCCAGGCCTTAATCACATGATCCGTGGTGAAAACCTTCTTAAACCAAGGTTTAATGTTCTTAATTAAGTTTTATGTGGAAATGTTATATTTGACTATTCAATAGTCTAAACTTTCATTAACCTTTCCAACGGAATTTTACCCAATGTTCATAAACTTTGGTTAATTCTTATACCTTAGTACTTAACCCTTTGGTTGAATTCACTATCCACTCGTCTTAATCATACCATGGTTATACTTTGGTTAAACCCGACTTAACCCAAATAATTTTAACTCCACTTTATTTCTATTATAATGTTCATATAATAGAAATACTCCACAAAGTACCTTACCTTTTCACCGTTCCTCAGTCTTTGCACATTTATCGATGCTCTTTCATCGCGTTCAGCCTCCAACATTGATTTCACTCAATCTGATCAATGACTGTTGTGTCGTATCACCATTTAAACCCATTCATTCGCCAGAACTCAAATGAACTTAACCGGTGTTGGTAAGATATCAGGTCTGCTTTTCCCCAAGCCTTATCGGCTTCAATCTCCTCCATTGATCTCACCATTCAATTCGACCGTTGTTGGTTCACCCGATCAACAAACCTAATCGGCGATCCTCCACCATTGATCAAAGCACATTTGATCCAACAGTTAACAACAATATCAGACGGACCACTTGCACAAGGATTACCCACTTGATAAAGTGGTTTTATCTCTCCACCCAAGTGCTATGTGTCGGTCGATAAATGGAATCGAGTGACCACCCCGAATTACCACTTACCACTTTTTCTTCATTCGATAAACAACTACCTGCTTACGGAAACCACTCTTCTCTTCAGCTAGCACTTGGATTTAATCTTCGCTGTTCATTTATTTTACATTATGTTGCGCGACTTAATCTTGGCCGCCCATTGCCTTCAGCCTCGTTCGTTGATCTAATAGATCCAACAACTCCTGTACATTGTCACCTCATTCCTTCGTCCTTCCTCTACTTTGTTTTTACATGGTTTCGATTTACTTCAGGGTTTAGGGTATTTAGTTGTCTTGCGACACAACCCCCTCTTGAACTTAACTCTGCATACTTTAATCATTATCACTCCTGAATCTCAACTATTATCCTTCAAATGGATTCAAGCAATCCAATACAATCCTTCATATCACTTATTCTCTGTGTTCTGCTCGAACTCCACCTGCAACCTCTGTTACACAGATCTTACTCTAGTTCACACACATATTATAACTAAATTACTCCATACACACACATAAACTAAGAATCGAGTTGTTTGTATTAATAAATAGGTATTTACACAGGAACTCTCTCCTTGGCCTAATCTTCTGTATCAATGGCTTCTATTTTCCTAACTGCCTATAGGCTTACAATCAAACCTCTAACTCACAACCTCTAACTAGCTAACCAGCTAACTATCTAACTTGACTAACTGGACTAACTTAGCTAACTTTTTCTCTGCCTTTCTGGCTTACATTTATACAAAAGGATTCTATAACCAATTCCTGGTTTAGATCCATAAACTTCTAAACAAAATCCTAAAATCTCATCTTTATCTGGATCCTCTTTAATCCACAAATCATGAAACCAACTCCTAATCTAATATTTACAATTGATTCTCGAATCTTTCAACTATCCTAAATCTCTCATGTTCTCCAACATTTGATAACATTTACAAATATGCCTCACAATACTTAATTAATTCCTATTCTCATTAAAATCACTCAAAAGCCTAAGTAATTACATTAATTTCAACACTAAGGAAACCAACTTCCTTAAAACACAAGACTCCCCTATGTCTACTAAAATACAATGATTTTTCTGAGCTTAATGCTCCTGCATCAAACTCCCAAAGTAGAAAACATTCACGATCTCCTGATCATGTGTCTTCATATGTTGATAGAAAACCTCCAGGTTCCCAAACTTTAGTTTGTAGTTGTCTTAATGCTCTGCACCTTTGTTGTTGCTATATGTATGTTGTCTTTTGTTTCATCTTCCTCTCCTTGTTAATCAGGTTCAAGTTCTGATTGATCATCCTTCCTACTATCATCCTGGACTGTTTCATCATCAACTGCCATAATCTTCAATTTCCATCTCCAGCACATCCTTAGGCTAGTCCATACTATACCATTTACTGTTACCTCTTTTTTTTTGTTTCAAGTTGTTGTTGTTGTCCACTAAATCTTCAAACTGTTGTTCTTCTCTTTGAAGTTGTCGAATTCTTACTATCGCCCTTTCATCCTTACCCTCTTTAATGATTATCTCTTTCTTCATTGAATCCTGACTTTCCAGCATTCACTCCAACAATTGAACATCTTTGTTCCATGGATTAAATTCTTCTATAGAATCCTCTTCTACTGTCTTTACTTGGCTTCTCATCTATGCAAAATTTCCTCCAGCATTTGCAACTAAACCTGCACTCACAAAACAATTATTGAAATAAAAAACATAAGGCCTTAGTGCCTCTTCTTCCTCTGGCAACACTTCAGTATGCTGCTCTGATTTCTCCTCTTCTATCAGCACATCAATATGTTGATTCAACCTCTTTAAAGAATTCCCTAAAGTACTCTCAAGATTATCAGTTAGTCTACCCTCCGCACCATTTTCTCTAATGATGTATTTCTGCTCTTGTCCACTGTAGTGAACTCCTTCCTCTGCAATCACACTATCATACTTTGAATTCCCTAGCAAATACTCCAAAAACTCAAGTTCTCTGTGACATTTGACAAGTACCTCATCATTACTTATGACTCTTGCATATATACTTAAATTATCGGTTTGAAAATTACAAGGTTCAACAGTTTCAACTGTTGCCTCACATATCAGTTCTTCAGTCTGAATTTCATCTCCTTTCACAAGAAAATTTTCTTGTGTTGTCACAGCTTCAAACATCAATGTATTACTAAATTCTTTTTGTTGCAATAATTCACTACATTTCTCATTCAAGATACATTCTCCATCATTCTTTAAATTAGAGTTTTTATCTTCTGAAAGATACTCTTCCATATTTTTGATAGCTTCAAAAAATTTCTCATCCTCTGCAATACTTGTAATCACATCAAAATTATTAGATTCAACAATATAAGGTTTTACATTCTCCTGTTGGTCTGCATTTGTCCAATAGTTCAGAAAATCATCGATAATTCCTTCTTCCTCACCCAGAACTTCACCCTGTGCTGCTTCACAAATGGAAACTTCCATGTCCAACTCAGCTTCTCTGAGTTTTTCCATCATCCACTTCACTTCCTTCTATTGTAGCCTTCTCTGTAACTTAGACCACTTCACTGGATTTTTCTTTAATATCCAACCTACTCTTTGGTTTTCCTCAAGTATCATCCTTAATACATCGAGTTGTTCTTTCATCTCAACAATCTCTTTGACAATTTTCTCTTGACTCATTCTCTTTCCATTTGCCTTGGCTTCCTCCTTCTTCACCTTTCTTCTACTGTGGTTTTCCTCAGAACCTCTACTATGACTATCAATAGTCATTTTCTCCTTCTCTATATTCATGAGCTCCTTACTCACTTACTATGATTTGCATTAAAGCCTATGAAACACCAAGTCCTCCTTGCTGCCACTTACCTCACCAAGCTTTCCTCTATACTTGGTATTTTGGCAAGCACTTGGTTCTCTATCTCTGGAACCTCTTTTGAGCACTTCTCTCTGCTCCTTCTAGGCTTCAACTCATCTGCACCTTTTAAGAACCCAATTTTCCTCTTGTATTTCAACCACTAATGAAATAATAGGTTCTAACCACCTCTTCTTTCACTTAGAAACTCTTACCAGCTTCCTTCATCCCTTAGCAATTCTACCCGCATCCTCTGTGGAATTGCCTTTGTGAGCTGCAACAAAACCCCTGTAGTAACAAGTCTCCTTCTTGCTACATATGCCTCACTAAGCTTCTCTCCTCTAAGCTCAGTCTTTTGGCATCTCTCTCGTTCTTTCCTCTGGAACCAATTGAGCACTCCTTGCTCTAAGTTGCTACAACCTTATCACCTTCTTATGTTGCCACCTATGCATCAATAATAAGACCAAAAACTCTCAAATATTCAAATCAAAATAAAATAAAAACATATCATCTCACCTTCAATATCTCTGCATGATATTGTTCTACCATTCACCTACACTTTGAATGGATTGTTCTTTGTTTTCCTTGCATCTGCAAGTTTTGCTACACATTATCTATGTCTGCATATTGTTTGTTAGATTAGAATCTGATCTCCTCTTGCCTGCTTTCATCACCATTCACCTATATACACACCTACAAAACATAATTCTGTTCTAAATTTTCTCAAAGAAGATTTCACACAGAATTTATTTGTACAACTCTGATACCAAATCATGCTAGCCTAAGCCGACAATACCCACATTATGCAAATAAAATTTAATGTCACTGGTCCCAGGCCTTAATCACCTAATCCGTGGTGAAAACCTTCTTAAACCAAGGTTTAATGTTCTTAATTAAGTTTTATGCAGAAACGTTATATTTGACTATTCAATAGTCTAAACCTTCATTAAATTTTCTAGCGGAATTTTACCCAACGTTCATAAACTTTGGTTAATTCTTATACCGTATACTTAACCCTTTGGTTGAATTCACTATCTGCTCGTCTTAATCATACCATGGTTAGACTTTGGTTAAAGCCGACTTAAGCCAAAATACTTTTAACTCCACTTTATTTGTATTATAATGTTCATATAATAGAAATATTCCACAAAGCACACGTAAACCTTACCTTTTCACCTTTCCTCAGTCTTTGCACATTTATTAATGCTCTTTCATTGTGTTCAGCCTCCACCGTTGATTTCACTCCATCAAATCAATGGATGTCGCGTCGTACCACCACTTAAACCCATTCATCCGCCAGAAATCAAATGAACTTAACACGCGTTGATAACATATCGGGTCCGCTTTTCCCTAAGCCTTATCGATTTCAATCTCCACCCTTTATCTCACCATTCAATCTGACGGTTGTTGGTTCAACCGATCAAAAAACCTAATCGGTGATCCTCCACTGTTGATCAAAGCACATTTGATCCAATGGTTAACAACCATATCAGACGGACCACTTGCACGAGGATTACCTACCTGATAAAGTGGTTTACTCTCTCCACCCAAGTGCTATGTGTCGTTCGATAAATGGAATTGGGTGACCACCCCAAATTATCACTTACCACTTTTTCTCCATCCGATAAACAACTACCTGCTTATGGAAACCACTCTTCTCTTCCGCTAGCACTTGGATTTAATCTCCACCGTTCATTTCTTTTACATTATGTTGCGCAACTTAATATTATCCGCCCATCACCTTCAGCCTCGTTCGTTGATCTTATATATCCAAATAATCCTGTACATCATCACCTCATTTCTTTGTCCTTCCTCTACTTCATTTTTACATGGTTTCGGTTTACTTCAGGGTTCATGGTATTTAGTTGTCCTGCAACACAACCCCCTCTTGAACTTAACTCCGCATACATTAATCACTGTCACTCTTGAATCTCAACTATGATCCTTCAAATGGATTCAAGTGATCCAATACGATCCTTCATATCACTTCTTCTCTATGTTTTGCTTGAACTCCACCTGCAACCTCTGTTACACAGAACTTACTCTAGTTCACACACAGATTATAACTAAATTATTCCATACACACACATAAAATCATAATTGAGTTGTTTGTATTAATAAACAAGTATTTACACAGAAACTCTCTCCTTGGCTTGATCTTTTGTATCAGTGGCCTCTGTTTTTCTAACTTCCTGTAGGCTTACAATCAAACCTCTAACTCACAACCTCTAACTAGCTAACCAGCTAACTATCTAACTTGACTAACTTGACTAACTTTTTCTCTGCCTTTTTGGCTTACATTTATACAAAAGGATTCTATAACCAATCCTGATTTAGATCCATAAACTTCTCAAAAAAATCCTAAAATCTCATCTTTATCCCTAAGGATCCTCTTTAATCCACAAATCATGAAACCAACTCCTAATATAAGAATTACAACTGATTCTTGAATCTTTCAACTATCCTAAATCTCTCATGTTCTCCAACATTCAAGGACATTTACAAATATGCCTCACAATACTTAATTAATTCCTATTCTCATTAAAATCACTCAAAAGCCTAAGTAATTACATTAATTTTAACACTTAGGAAACCAACTTCCTTAAAACACAAGACCCCCCTATGTCTACTAAAATACAATGATTCTTTTGAGCTGAATGCTCGTGCATCACTTTATAAGCTGAATTTTAATATGACAATTTTGTTTAGGTGACAAGTTACCTCTATGACCTTCACAAAAATCAATAATCTTAAAGATGACATGTTACACTTACTTACATGTTAAATACTTACCTATATTGAGTATATATGGAGGTTGAAGTTGTGCACAAATTTTGTATATGCACATATATAGAAGTTACGTATATATGGAAGTTGCACATATCTTTCGTATATGCACACATACAAAAGCTGAGCATATATCAAAGTTGTGCACAATTTCCTAATATGCATACACAACAATCTTTATATATGCACAACTTTTATATATGTGCATATCCTTCGTATATGAATATCTTTCGTACATGCACATTGCGCATATATTCCATATATGTGTATCGTCCATATATGCATATATCTTCCGTATATGCGCATATCCTCTATACATATTTTTCGTACATGCGCATATATAGAAGATATGCACATATATGGAAGAAACACATACACATAAGATATGCACATATACAGAAGTTGCGCATTATACAAAATATATGCGCATATACCAAATTTGTGCATATATGGACATGCACATAACTTTTGTGTATGTGCACATCTCCTGTGCAAGTGCAACTTCTGTATATACACATATTTTCCATATATGCATATACGACAACCTCCATATGTGCATATCTTCAATGCCTATATTGAAGAAGTGCATATACAGAAGAAACACATATATGAAAGACATGCGCATATATGAAAGTTGTGCATATATGGAAAACATGTACATATACAAACCCTATGCATATATAGAGGTTGGAGTTCTGCATAGCTTTTGTATATGTGCATATCTTTCATATATGCATATTTTCTCTATATGTGCATATATTTTGTGCATATATGGAAATTGTGCATGTATGGAAATTGTGTATATACAAAGGTTGAAATTGTGAAAGATATGTGCATATATGGAAATTGTGTATATACAAAGGTTGAAATTGTGTATGGGTATGCACACATATGGAAGATATGCAGATGTACAGAAGATATGTGTATATATGGAAACTGTATATATACAAAGGTTGAAGTTGTGTATGGGTATGCACATATACGCATATATGGAAGATATGCACATGTACAGAAGATATGTGCATATATGGAAGTTGCACATATACAAAATCTATACAAATATACGAAATTTACACATACGAAAGATATGTGCATTTATAGAAGGTATGCACATATGCATAATATATGCTCATATACAGAAGTTGTGCATGTACGAAATATGTGCATATATAGAAGTCACACAACTTTTATATATGTGTATCTTATGTATTACATATCTTCCATATATGCACAACTTCTATATATGCACATATCTTCTGTATATGTGCATATACAGAAGATATACACATATACAGAAGAAACACATATACAAAAGATATGTGCATATTATATGGAAATTGTCCATATATAGAAGACATGCACATATACGAAAGATGTTCATATACAACTCATATATTCCATATATGTGCAACTTCCATATATGCACATATCTACCATAAATGCACATATATAGAAGATATGCACATATATGAAAGAAACACATATATGGAAGATATGCACATATACATAATTTGTGCATATATGGACATGCACATATCTTATGTATATCCTCATATCTCTTGTGCATGTACAACTTCCATACACACATATATTCCATATATGTATATACGACAACCACCATATGCACATATCTTCAATGCCTATACTTAAGAAGTACATATACAAAAGACATGCACATATATGGGAGTTGTGCATACATGGAAGAAATGCGCATATACGAACCCTATGCATATATAGAGGCTAGAGTTTTGCACAATTTCTGTATATGCACAAATTTCGTTATGTGCATATCTTTTGTATATGCACAATTTCTATGTATGTATGAAATATGTGCATATATGGAAGTCACACAACTTTTATATATGTGCATCTTCTGTATCACATATATTCCATATATGCACAACTTCTGTATATGCACATATCTTCTGTATATTCACCTACATGGAAGAAACACATATATGAAAGATATGTGCATATATAGAAGAAACACATGTACGAAAGTCGTGCATATATAGAAGACATGCGAATATGCGAAATATGTGCATATGCAACTCATATATTATGTATATGTGCAACTTATGTATATGCACATATACAAAAGTAGTGCATAACTTCCATAATATGCATATATGACGACCTCCATATATGCACAACTTATGTATATGCACATATATTTTGTATATGTGCAACTTCTATATATGCACATATCTTTTGTATTGGTGCAACTTTTGTTTCCTCTATATATGACTTTCCATTTCCTTTGTCTTAAGCCCATCTAGTCTAAGCATTGAACTCAAAAGCTATGATACCACTCTATAACACTTTCCTCCACTCCCTTGGATAACCCAGGTTGAAAGGGTGTTACTTTTCCCTAACCCAACCTCCATGGTCTCATCATGGATGTGGGGTTACATAATTTCTTCTTCTCATAAGGTCAACACAATTAGCTTTGGGATATACCATCATATTCAGATTGTTGAGAGTTTTCTAATGATACAAAATTTGTCTAAATCTGATATTTGGATAAACAATTATGCACACTTAAAGTTTTTCCATTAAACCCTTGCCACACCAACAAGGAACTACCCTATGAAACCCTTGACTAGCCTATGTGGTGCTACAACATCACTTGCAACCCTCACCATCGCTCTCGCCATGTCACCATGACACCATGCCTTCATGTGTCACTTTATTGGTGTGCCATGTCACTCTGCCCTCCTCCACCTAAGTGAGAACACAGGGATCCATATCACTCTGCTCCACCTGTATTTCTTCTCTTCCAACCTCTGTTGCATCTTCACTATCTTCATTTCTCCTTCTTTCACCATTCTCTATTTATCTGTCTCCTCTGTGTTTCCACCGCATACTACTTTTCTACCATGTTGTTGTGGCATGTTGACTAGAGCCACCTCTCCCTTAATAATGAGACTTTGAATCCATGTCCACTCTCAGTGCAATCATATTTTACAATTATTATTAATTTACATTAGTTTACATGACTATGTATAAAACAATATTTACAAGAGGGTGAAAAAGGGGGAGTTACAATTAATGTTTCATGAGCTATTGTGATTTTATTGTGATTGACATTTAAAAGTAATAAACAATTTGTATTTCAAAGTAATAAATAATGTTTATAGCAAAGTGAATATTTCAACCACATATTTTTAAGTTTACAAAATGAATGTATGTATAAAAGATAACACTATGTTGACTTTTGATACTTGATTAGAGATTTGTGATTTTATTGTGATTTGGGTTTAAAAGTAACAAAAAAATTGGATTTAAAGGTAATGAAAATATTCTAGTAAAAAGTCATCATTAAAATCTAGATGGAGTAGAGTATGCAAACCTTTATAAAATCTTTTTTTTAATCAAATTGTCATGTGGATAAATTTCCTTATCTCACAAACAATCATAACTTTAAAATTGAATTATTATTTTTATTATTAAAATAATTATAATGTTAATAAAAAAATAAAATAAAAAACGATTTCAATTTAAATAGCTTGTACGAATTCATTACATGATATACTTTA